>OW052222.1:180803448-180805948 GCA_932526605.1 Nephrotoma flavescens
TATATATATATATATATATATATATATATATATATATATATATATATATATATATATATATATATATATATATATATATATATATATATATATATATATATTATATATATATATATATATATATATATATATATATACTTTTTCGACCGCTCGGTGTTGCAGTTTCTGTGTCTCTGGCCTCCTGCTGATATCTGCTGCTGTCGCCGGTTTCTTTTGGAATCGCCCCACAAAGTTCGGTAGCTCTAATCAAAGAAGAAAGTGAACTTTTTATATAATAAATCTCTCGCTCAAAATTAACTTAATTTACCTTCTAGGTTCTGCAGTATCATCTAAAAATGACATCTGCCTTGCGTATTTGTATTCTTTCTTCTTGCCACCTGCAGAACCACTTGGATCTTTTTTTTTCCAGCGAAGGTAATTGGCTTTCAGGCAGTCCCACATTTTATGCGCCGTCGGCCCATTATCAACATCCTCGACAAAATCTATAAAATGAATAAATATTATTTGAGGGTTTTTGTCTTGGATAGCAAATTTTTGTGGCAGTTTAGAGTTAAAATTAAATAAAAAAATTTATGTATTTATTGGCCTGTATTTGTAAAATGATTGATTGAATTTAAATTAAAAAACAACAATATTAAAAACCTAAAAATCACAACAATTACTTACTTGAATCAGCTGCGACTTCCTCCCACATTCTTTCCCGGACCAATCGATTCTTATGCCGCACATTCCGGATGTCCCAAAGCGGCGGTCTTGCTCGTACTGCATCAATTATTAATTCTGGAATATAATTGAAAAGTTTATTAAACATTTTATAACACAATTTTAAAGTTATATTTACCATTAACATCATAATCCTCCTCTACGACGACAGGTGCCGGTGTCAGCGAAGAACACGTATCGTCATAGATCAACTCATCCGTTGTATAGCAGAATTCGCCCATTTCATCATCAGTGAATGCTGCAAAAAACTCTCGTGCTGATGTGTTTGGGTCACAAGGTTCGCCCAATTTCTCCACTAGCACATCCTGCACAACAAATATTTTTTTATCGCCTACAATTACAAAAATGTTATTTACAACTTTGTATGTAACCCGAACCGAAAATTTTATTTAAATTATGTAGCGAATAAAAGAGGTTACGAATTTCCGATTTCTTACACAATTTTAAAATAAACACAAAATATCAACAATTTAATTTGAACAAAATTAAAATAATTTTACTAATCGTAAGCGACGTAACCTCACTTTTATTGTTTATGTATTCACTTTTATTATAAATTGACACCTTTCCAACTTACCATATTTATCCATATTTGTAATAATAAACACTTTCACACACTGTACACGTATTAAAAAACTGTACTCGTATAAAACACTTAAATAAGTTTTTAAATTTATCAAAAAAATTTTATATTATTTGTAGGCGCGAACGTACAATAAAATTAAATGTCATCAGCGAGAGTTCTCTTCTCACCATAAAAAAATTACTAAACTAAAATTTTGCTGAGAGTGGGGGGTATTTTACATTTTGGATGCTATAAAAAATACTTCGATTTGTATTTTTTATAGCATCCAAATCGCTACAATAACAAAAAAAATTAGTATAAAAAATATTACTGTTGCGCCGCTCACACACATAGGGATTTTTGATTGCTTCTCTTTCTGGTTTTCTGCACAAAAAAAAGCCGCAGTAGTGGAATTCCGCCTTAAATCGTGCATAATACAGTAAAACCGTTATCTGTATTTTGTTACAAATCTAGTAATCTATTAGGACCAGTAGTGAATAGTTGGTGCTCGGGGTAAGAACAGCAAAATTTTTATCTTAATTAGTGTTGAATTATTATTTTTAATTAAACTTATTATTAAAACTAGGAAAATAGATAAATAGATAGATTGAAGACACTTTCAGAAGGCGAAAAGCAAAAATCGCAGTTTTAAAGGAAGGAGGCATCTCAAATCGTGAAAGAGCAAAAAAAATTGATATTGAGGAAAAACTGTTCAGAGATACTTCTAAACCAACAAGAACTGGTTGACTGCAATGGATTTCCTATACCACCATTTGGAGTGTTACATGCGAGGCAGGAAAATGTTTAAAAACTACTGTTCATTACTCAGGTGTTTTGAAATAAATAAATTAGATGATTTTAAACTGAGATGGAAATTTCGTATCCAGAGGATTCGGTGAATTTGCCATCAAATGTAGATTTTCACATATAACATCACATGCAATGTTGAACCTGCTGTTAAAATTGCAAAACAAATTATAAAACCGAAAGAAATAGGTTCCAGTCTGGTTCAAAGTTTAATTTCGATAAAAACACGTACGGAAGATAAGTTGTGGTCAAAAAGGACAATACAGCAAAAGCTTTGGGATCGATCTTTCATTGTTGCCGACAGCAAGTGATCATAAAACCATAAATTTCTACGGAACAACGAAATCAATGCACGGTTCCGATATCGGCATCTTCAAGCTGTTTACCTAAAAATAGTTTCGATTT
>OW052222.1:180810948-181039001 GCA_932526605.1 Nephrotoma flavescens
TCTCGATGGAGATTGTCATTTCTAATGTACCAAGGAGCATTCACAATGCTACGTAGTACTTTGTTTTGAAATGTTTGAATGATCTTCACTGTAGTTTTTCTTGCGCAGCCCCAAAGCTGAATACCATACGTCCAGATAGGTTTTAGGATTTGTTTATATAGCAGCAGTTTGTTGTGCGTTGTAAGTTCGGAGTTTCTTCCAATAAGCCAGTGCATTTTTCTGAATTTTAAATTCAGTTCTTGCTTTTTCTTTTTAACATGCGCTTTCCACCTGAGTTTAGAGTGTAGCGTCATGCCGAGATACTTAACATTATCAGAATATGGAATTGGTTGTGAATTCAGGCTAATCGGAATATATTCTAATTTCCTATTTGTAAAGGTGATATGTGTTGATTTCGATTCGTTAAGTGTTATCCTCCATCGTTTTGTCCAGCTATCCACTATATTAATAGCCTTTTGTAGTTTCTTGGTGGCCTCAACGATACTAGCATCGGTGGTCATAACAGCTATGTCATCAGCAAACGTTCCTATTCTAGCTTCTTTTATGTCTGGTAGATCGTTCGTATACAGGGAGTATAATACGGTGCCTAGAACACTGCCTTGTGGAACCCCTGCCAATATTTTCTTCAGTTTAGAGTATTCTCCATCCTGTCTCACGCGGAAGTAACGGTCGTTGATGTAAGACTTTAGCAATTGAAAATGTTGTTTTGGCAAATCTCGTTGGAGCTTAAATTCTAGACCGGGTGCCAAACCTTGTAACCTCATGGCTTTGTTTCTGCTAGGTACGGTAGCTGCACACTGTATACGTCGGTAGCTCATAGTCGGCTTGGGGGATTCCGTTACCACAGCACCAGCAGCCATGTTACAAAAAAAATCGTAGTGTGCTTAAACAAAAATAAACAAGAATAAACGTTAGAAAATCTGAAGGCGATTAATTAGAAACAAGTCATAGCAGGTAGAGAGGGTTCACAACACACAACACTCATCTTCACCATCCTCCACTTGAAAATTTTTTTGTTAACACATGATTTATCGTACGGTATACGTCACGAAATGAACCGTTATCATCGGGTTGGAAGATTACTTATATACGAAAGGAACGTATATCCTCGTTGACACATATGTATACTAAACTCACCGAAACAAAATCGACCCAAAAGAAAATATTTACAAATGAGTAGCTATATGATTCGCTTAAGAAATAAGGAAAATTCAATAAATATGACAGAAACTATTCTAAGCTGAAAGAATATAAGGAATTAAGTTTAAATAATATAAGTGACATGCAATACGTTACTAAAAGAACTCCTACGATGACGATGACCTCGTATACGGACTGGTAAGGTGGTATGATGAATGTATGACAGACCTGGTCGTCGATGCTGTTGCTGCGGTGTTGAAATTCCCCGCTTCGATTAGTTGCCGCTAACGGTGTACCGGTGTAGCTTGTCCCAATTTGTTGGTCGCTCTGCACGTGGCAACAAGGTTGACTACGCTGGCTGGTATACCGTATCTCCTCCAATGTACTGTATGACTTGTCGGTATAATAGCGCAACCACACCCAATCTTAATTATTTGAGGTAACCTTTGAGTTCCTCGTACGCAATTTCGCCTGCCGCGCGTTCTTAAAACAATGAAAACAACTCGGGTGGTCAGCTTGTTCGCTACCACCAATATAGTATACAAATCGTGTAGTATGATAAGACTTATTTTCTTTTCACTAATTTTATTTTTGTGTGGGGTCAGACTGTAGTTGTAATTAATTTATTTATTTTTCTGTCTTTTTAATTTGTTTTTGTTGTAACAACTTTACACCCCCCGAAATGAGCACATACACTTTAACAATTTAGTGGTTATCTACCACTTTGGATTTATTGCAACAATAAGGTATAGAATATATCGATGGACTTGTTTATTGTTTTCCACTCAAAATACAATTTTTATTTTTTTTTATACACAATTAGGCACACACATATTTACAACCTTTTTAATTATTTTAATTTTTTTATTTTACAACTAATATTTTGACCAGTTTTATAAACATTACAGTCTTAATTTTATTTTTCTATTTCCACAATAATTAGGTTTATTTATATACTTTCTTTTGGGTAAATAGCACCTTCTCGTCTGCAATCCCAATCTTCAAGTCCCTCCAACTCGTTCATTTTCCTTCTTGTTACCTCGGTTGTCAATTATTCGCGCGCGTTTTTTTTTGTTTACTCTCTATCCTCTTCTTTTTTCACGATAGGTATATAGCGCCAACTGATCGATTTTGGTGTTATCATATGGAACAGTGGAATGTAGGGTACACCGTGCAAATCGGTCGAAATAAAATGGTAAGCAAAAAACCGAGTGGTGAGTATAGCTTTTCTGTTGTTAAATATACAGTACCTACAAAAAAAAAAAGGAACATAATCGAGATCTGGAGCTTCGTTACAACCTTATCAAATGCTTGGGCTACGTCTAAGAATATTGCTGAACATACTTCCTTTTTTTCCAGCGTCTCCTCAATTGTATCAGTAATCCTATGTACCTGTTCTATCGTTGAGTGCCTTTCTCGAAACCCAAATTGATGTTCTGGTATAAGATTTCTGCTCTCTATAATTGGTTTTAATCTCTTGAGAAACAGTCTCTCGAAAATTTTTGATGTTGTTGTTAACAAAGAAATAGGCCTATACGACGTTTTGTCGTTTAGTGATTTATTGGGCTTTGGAATCATTATGATTTCCGCTACTTTCCACTGCCTTGGAACATAACATATAGTCTAAAGATAGCATTGATTATGTGCTGTAGTTTCCTTAGTGCTTTTTCTGGTAAAGCTTTGATTATTCGCCCCGTTACCAAGTCGTATCCAGGGGCTTTTTTATCTTTGAGGTTTTTTACTTCTTGTTTGATTTCTTTCAGAGTAACTGGTAGCACAGATGCCTCGTTTACTTTGCTTATAGGTGTTAGATATTCATTATCCGCTTGTCCAGTTGGTGGTTTGAAGGTATTTTCTAGGTGTTCGGCAAACAGATCAGCTTTTTGCTTTTCGCTGCGAGCCCAGGTTCCATCAACCATTCTAGTGGGTGGAACTTGCATTTTAGGCCTTTTTAAACCTTTGGTGGCTTTCCACAGGGAATGGTCTGTGTCAGGTTTACCTGTCAGGTGACTTAGGAAGCTTGCAACTGACTCATTCTTAATCTCCTTTATAAGTAGTTTAAGTTTGTTGCACAAGTTGTTTAGGACTGTTTTGTCTTCAGGGGCTCTGGTTCTCTGCCAAGTCTTACAAGCTCTTCTTTTTTCGTTAACCAACTCTCTCACTTCTACTGGATAGGTTATACTTTTTTGTAATATTTCTTGCAGGTCAGGAGTACTTTCCCAGGCCGCTTTTTGCACACTTTCAATGAGGTTTTCTAGTTCTTCTTCTATCGTGTAAGCGTTCGATATCTGCACGTGTAGGTTGATGCTTTCTACGACTAGCTGTCGAAAGTATTCCCAGTTGGTTTTGTTATTTGTTAATCGTGGAGGGCTTGCTTTCCTTATTACCGTGTCACTTATTGTCATTAGAACTGGAGAATGGTCTGACGATAGCCCTTCTTCATTTTCAACTGCTAAGTAATTTTCGGAGATACCTCTTGATATATAGAAATCCAGAAGGTCCGTAGGCCAGTATGTTGGCTTTCTACTGGAGTGGAACTCACATTTTAATATCCTGCCTGCTTCAAATAGCTCCCTTCCTTTAGGACTAGTTCTATTTGATCCCCAGAATATGTGTTTCGCGTTAAAGTCGCCTCCAATAATAAAATTAGTACCAAGCGATTTAAGAAGTTTGATGTAGTCTTGTTTTTTTGTGTTATCTGGGTGGACAGTAGATTGCTGATATACTATAGCTCTTGTTATTTTTGGTTTCAATAGATACAGTAGCTACTTGCATAGCTTCCTCCTCTATTTTTAATTCTTCGTGGTGTTTTATATTGTCCTTAACGAAGATTGCTGTCACGCATCTAGCTCTTTCTGCTGGGTGTAGAGCTTGATAGCACTGATATCCACGTATTTTGACATACGAAGTTCTGGTAAAATGACTTTCGAAAATAAAATTAAATTGGGAACAATTTTTCTTGCCAATTTAGATATGGAAAAATTATTCCCAATTTATAAATATTTACATCAAACTTTTCTCCTCAGTAGGTATTGGAAAAAATATTTGTACAGAAATTAAAACTGTTTTGCTTTGGTAAAGTCCGCTTATAGTAAATTCTTTCGAAACAAAATTTTGATCTTAGATCAAAAAAATGATTGACTATACAATAAATTTGATCGAAATGTCATTGAAATACATCGCATTGCCAGTCATTTTTTTGATCCAAGATCAAAATTTTGTTTCGAAAGAATTTGCTGTTAGTTTTGAAAAATAAAATATTAGAATCCAATTTTGGTTTCAGCAATATTTGCTTGTGAATTTACAGTAACGGAAAATAGTTGTTCATCATAGTTGCCTTTTATGCCAGTAGTAATTGTAATCTGAATCGGTTTTATGAAAATCTTATTTTTTTTTAGTTTTATTTACAGCCAACTTTACTTTAATTACTAAGGATAAATACGTCAACTATAATGTACAATTATTTTCCGTTACAAGCAAATATTGCTGAAACCAAAATTGCCCTCTAATATTTTATTTTTCATAACTAAACTGTCTTTGCCAAAGCAAAACAGATATAATTTCTGTTCAAATGTTTTTTTGGAACTTCCAGAATAGTGAATTTTTAATATAAGCAACATCCATTTTGTTGAGGTCAGCTGTGATTTACATTATTGTCCGATATTCACCAATTGATTATATCAATATTCTCTATATTGTCGATGTCATTTTTTCAAATGGCTTTGTGTATACAATAAGGCACACCACTAATTGTAATGGATTTGTGATAAAATATGTGAGTAACGCGATTTTGTTTGATGCATATCATGCCGGGTATAGGTTTTATTGTTAAATAGTCTAACAAAAACTATTTATGATACTTCATCCCATTTTTATTTTTAAAGTACTTAAAAATATACATAACTACACAATTCTACAATAAAAGGTAAGAAAAAATATTATATGTATGTGTAAATATTATTATATTTCAAAAATTAATACAATCACGTATTTAACAAACCACCAAACCCATAACCCTTCAATAAGTTCAATTTAGTTTTATTGCTGTGTTCTTCATCGAAAGAATTATATTCATTTGAGAGGGTATTTAATTCTCCTTTCCTAAACAGACGTGTTCGTATTTATTTATTTGAGGGATGAACTGAAAAATCTCCATGTAAACACTTATATGCATCAACCCTCATGGCATTGTGTTTGCATATCATGTCTAAGTATCATAATGTACATACGCTATAATCCCAATTTTATTTACTTAAAATTGCTTAAATTTTCATAACCGCAAAACAAAGAGTAAAATTTTCCCAATTCTTCTTAATCTACCGTATATATTTTCATTTGTTTTGCCTCCTCGTTTTCGTTTTTTATTTCTCAGTACCATCTCCACTGAAATGTGGATGAAAATTACGGTTACATTATGCTTCTTTTGTTTTTCAAATTTTCTAATAATTTTGGTTTGCTGCTTAAAAAAAACTAATTATCTGGAAGCAAATATTCGTAATCGAAACTCATAAATATGACTGCCTCTAATTAGCGAATGAAATATTATTTTTCCATTATTATAATGTATTTGTATTGCGTACTGGTTGTTGTTAGTGTTGGGAATGCAAATAGAAACAATTACTCGTAAACTCAAAGGTAACCTCTTAGAACAAGCTGATGAAATCTACAAAGGCTCAATTTTTGCAAAGGTTCAAGATTTTGTATGTTTATATTGGTCAAGTGTTACTTCTCGCGGTTTGCTTTGTTACTGAGATGGAAAACGGGTCAGTTCAGGAGAACATGAATGCTTCGGTCCCCGAACAGAGCTTTTTGAAGAGGAACATTGTTTAAATAAAAACTCATTATTTTCTAAAATAATTGATGGCTTCAGATTCCCGTTATCCTGCAATTCGTGTGTAGGCTGGCGTTATATAAAGCTACACCATACTTTTCGTATTTTAAAATATAAATATAAATATTTTTAGGACATAAAATTCTAAGAAAATTATTATTAAAAGAATTTCTCACGCAAATTTTTTTCTAAGCGAAATAAAAAACAAATTCAGAAGTAGATTACGAGTAGATTTGAAGAAAAGGACGTTTTGGATAATGATATTTTATTTGCACAGTACCTAAAAGTATCATATTTTGTATTCAATATTTTCTTTTAAAATTTTCCACACAATTAGGCAATTTTATTTAAAAATTAAAATTAAGGTTTTTTTTTTTAAACAGTAATTGGTTTGCGTGAAATCTTAAGAAACCTGTTTTTACTATTTATGAATTAATTTATCCTTTTTCTGTGAATCGTAGAATTTAATAATGCGGACAGCATTCTCAAAAGTAAGTTTAAACTCATTTAAATCGTATCATTAATATCGGTAGACGTGCTACGTACACGTATGATGACATGTGCCGAAAATATTTCATATTTTATAAATTAATATCGATTTATCTCAAGTTTATATCCTTCTTAATAATACACACACATATAAATATAAATCATTTTCCCTTAGTGGGTGTGTGATGTCTGGAAACCAAACTAAAGGAACAACGACGATGGGTGGAAAAACTCATAAAACAAACAACCAAACCCACAAATCATAAGTTTAACATAGAAAATTTATGAAAATTATGTTGTAAAAGTTGAAAGAACCTAATAAATCGTATATAACTAAAGGAAGAATTGAAACGTAATCCTTAGACGGAATTTACTTACCCATTATTGTTAACACAAAGAGTTAATGTAATCATGTTGTAACCTTTGGTGTTATCAAACTGAACTAACCTCACTTGGGCTATATACCTATTGATATATGAAGATTAAGTTCATAAGTGTTTTGTTATTGACTATTCAGAATTATGTTAGTCAATTTTAAAGTTATAACGTCAAAAATTTATTATTGAAATATAAGATTTGGGATTTTACAGTCTCTCGATTTCCATTAAAATAATAAAAACTCAAACTTTTATTTTGACCCTCTATTCTCGTGTGAAAACGAAACTTACCTTAAAAACTTTTCTTATTTATTGTGAACTATTACAAAACCAAACAGGGGTGTTCCTTTAATATATATGAGCAGTAGAAATTGTTCACATAATTTTGTTTTGTTCTACTTTGGTTTAAGGTATAACACCTTTCCTTTATATAAGGCTAAGAGGCGGTGACAATTAATAATAAAAATATTTGTGTTTAGAATCATGGCTCCGTTTTGTTAAATTGTTCGTACCAACTTTAACATTTTTAGTAGATTCCCGATCCGTTCCAATATATAAATCACTTATTACATAAGTCGCGATACTATACCATTCATAAACACCAAACTTGCATTTTATGATCAAGGAAATTTCAAATTCCTCTTTAGACGGCTTGATTTGGGTGTAGAGTGCTTCCAAATGGTTTCAGTCAATGCAAATCTAGATAAATCAAGGCAACAAGGCGCGCGCTTTCAAATACGGAATGTGCGGTGGTATTACGTGTGATCCCCCAAATAATGGATAAACAGAAGTATGAAATTTTATTCCGAATATTCAATCCGCCTGGACTGTAGAGATGTCAAAATTTGGTATATAAGTTTTTTTTATATCAAAACTCGTCATTTCCGGTAAAATATAAAAAAATTGTCTGAACTAATTTGGTTTGAAAATAATAATTTTGATTTTTTATAATTTTTTTCGTAAATGCTAAATAATATGTACTTTCTAAAATATTTGGAAAAATGTTGTTGTCAAAAATCGTCATATGCAGTTCATAAGTTTCATAAATTTTGGATAACTGATAAATGATTAAAACTGATTATGATTTCATCGTAGATTTTGGAAACTGATCTGGGCCAATTTTGTTGCAAAATTAAATTATAATATATTAGTTAATAAAGCAAAATCGAGTAAATAAAAAAAAGTAGAAAAAAGGGTATTCACCTATTGGATGGCCATAGAGATGAGCAGGCTAATGTCAACCTACAGGATATTCGAGAAATAAGTAAGCTACCAGTTTGTTTAAAGAAACTTCAGATATTCGAAGGGAACCCAACACATTAGGTCTAGAAATTTATAACATAGAAAGTAGTTTAAAAGATTATGAAATCGTGAAAGGAAAGCCATGCAGCTTTGTAGAGCATACGACAAAAAATTCGAGAAACAGTGGCAGTGGTTAGAACACCAGTTAAATAACCTCACTTTGCGAAACAAGAGTATGAACGAATTTTTATGCCAATATTAACTATCAGTATTTATAAAAGAACAGAACGACGATTTTCAAGCTTAAAAATTCGGATAACATATTTAGGCAAAATCTGAATTTCGGTAACTCAATCACTGTTCCAATAAACCAAACCAACACATTATGGATCAGGAGGTACCGTGTACGAATCCCGATAGGGGCACGATGCAAAAACGGTTTTCATCATCTGATTACGATCGGTGATGGAGATGAACACAACGATGACCCCCTGTCGGAGTGCACAACTCATGAGCCGATCCATATCTTTCATGCCAGTACTATAGGCTGTCAGGGAGCTATACAATGCGAAGATGTTTCTACGTAAATCGGACCTATAGCCGTACGTCCTCGTTTTGGTAAGAAATGTATAAGGTAGGATGTGAAAAGTGAACCGCGAAAAGTTGGAAGTACTTTGGCCCCAGAATAGATTGATTAGTTTAAAACATAAAAAAAATAATATAGGGATTCTTCTTCAAGAATCAGATGCCGAAGAAGATAATGTCGAGGTAAATTTTATGTTAACTTTATGTTAAATATGTTAATTTTATATTTATGTTAATTGAATTTGAATTTTTTTGAAACTGTTTTGCTTTCTTTTTTTTAACCACAATTATTGTTTTTTTTATAAATCCGAATTATTAGTCTGAATATTGCAAATTTTTTATGTATTATTGATAACTCCATTCTTGTTAATTATAAAATCATTCTAATTATAAATTGTTATACATACTTTAGTTTGTCGATATTATACAGTTAAATTCATGATTTAAATTTTCTATGAGATATTCATTTTTATTTTTATAAATAGCACAGAATTCTAGTTTTAATGATAATGTTGCTACAAGCGACGATGATTTTCGAATTAATACGCAAAGATTTTATTTTCCGAAGATTTCCAAAGATTATTACTATATTTTAATAGTTTTGAATATTGCTGCGAGGACCAAAACAATGATGTTTAAAAAAATGATAGCTATTATCGATGTCAATACATCAATATATTTTCTGTCCAATGTATCTATATATTTGATCGAAAATTTTTATATACGTGTCGATGGAATTTATGAACACTAATAATTACCGATGCGATGGTTATCCCTCGGCTCGAAGGAGCAGGTATGTATATTATCAGAGCCTCCTAAATACAAGAGCCGTAAGATTACGCCATTTTTTTCCATACTACTTTTTCATATCAACCAGTGTATTTTAATAGTTTTTTAGAACCGTTTTTGTATATAAAAACAACAATGCTTCATTTGAATTTTCAATGAGAATGGTTAATTCAATATTCAGGAAAAGCATATTTTAAAATTGAATCATATTATGTTGAGATAACGCGAAAACATTTAAATTAGTCTAACACATTTTTTTTTTGTAGAAACAAGAATTTGTTTATATGTGTATGTACAGAAAATAATTAGTATAGAGTGTTCCATAAAAAATTTGAGCATTATTTTTCCAAAACAAACGTTCGTTAAAAAATGCTTTTGGAGTAACAATGTTATATTTCAGTTATTGTGTTTTGGATTCTAATTCAACATTGTTGATGAACAAACTTCGAAAACTGTTTTTTCGTTACTTGTTAAAAATTTGATTTTTAATCGCAACAAATTCGCAGCCTATATTGTTTCATCCTGTTAGTATAAACAAAACAGAGCTTCACAAAATAAAAACATTGAAATTTGATGAAGCTTTTCGTAATTACTAAACCAATCAAAAGGTGTCACTGAGTATAAATTAAAGCTTAGCAATAAAACCCAAATGTTTGTTTAGTAAATTTAACAATTTATTATTAATACTGTCTGGTTCAATAGATTATGGAGATCTTCTGGAACTGAAAAAAAACCAAACACGAGCGAATTGGATTGAAATAAAAAAAGAAAAAATTTCGAAAAATTCTGGCATTTTTCTATTATTGTTTTACAGCGCACAGCAACTATGATGGTGAATATTTTACGACAAAAAGTTGTATTTACGCCAACCGCATTTTAAATAAAAATTATAATTGTTTTGAGTTTTATTAATTATGTGAAATTATTATATTAAAGATTTCGCGCTTAACTTAATAATCGTTTATTTCGAAAATACGTCTTGTTTAATTATTTTGTTCTTTTCTGTAATTTCAAGAAAATTTATTATAGAGACATCTGTAAACGGATTTAGGGATTACAGAGAGCTCGGTTTTGCAACCGTTTTGTTGTTTTTTGTAATAATATTTAATTAAGAAAATCAGCAATGTCAACGATATTGTATTGTATACATTTCCAATAAATAAATTTTGATGAAAAAATTTTATTATATGAATAACAATTATCAGTTCTACATGGTGATTCATAAAGTCTCGTTTCAGCTCACGTTTTCTTTCTTTAATTTTTTTATAAATGTGATCGTATTGCTATTAAATCCATCGTTCATTTCAAAAATCCTGATATGCATGTGATCAGAATTTGCTAAATACGTTAAATTTTTATAAAACTAAATTTTAAATTGGTTGTAATAGGAATCCGCGGCAGCATCCTGTATTATTTTCCTTTACTAACCTACACAACTAAACGGAAAGCTCATTTTTATAGAAAATTATCAAATTTATGGTCCGCTTTAGTTTAAATTTAATAATTAAAAACTACATTATGATGGCTGATTTTCAAATATGTGTTTGTTGAATATTTTATTAAAAATATAAAATTAAAATTTAGATGATTTGTTTAATTTTTTATTCATAAATTTATGTTCAAAAATGTTCCAATTACCACGGGTTCTTATAGTAACTCAATAAAAGCTTCCCCTCTATTTAAAGCTCTGTTTTTAATATTACGGCTCTTTAAAATCATAGATGGCTCTGATATTATAGTATTTTCTTTCGATAATTTACAATTTATTAAACAAATTCAACCACAACTTATTATTATAATTTTGTTTTATTTTGTTGAAATAGAATACATACTTTTTTTTTCTTCCTTTTTAGAACGATGTCGGAAGAATACAACAAAAAACTCAAAGAACTTAAAAGTCAAATTCACTTTATAAAACTTACTTATAATAATGATTAAGGTTACCCGTTGCATAATAATTCCCTATGAACCACCGACAGCGGTAACAGATGTTTAATGTTTATTTGTATTTAGAATCGAAGCTCCGATACATTAACATGTTATTAATTAGGAGTTAACTTTACTAGTTTTATCTCGAAAGTTAGGCAATATTGTAAAATAAAAAAATGAAACAAAACTATCTAGGTATAAAAAATAAAAAAAAAAATTGAATTTGAATTTGAATTTAAATTTATGAATTTTTGAATTCTTGAATTTTTGAAATTTTGAACTCTTAAAATATCGAATTTTTGAATTTTGAGTTTTGAATTTTTGAAATTTTGAATTTTTGAATTTTTGATTTCAAAAACTCAAAAATTCAAAAAAACAAAAATTCAAAAACGCAAAAATTCCAAAATTCTAAAATTCCAAAATTTCAAAATTCCAAAATTCATAAATTCAAAAATTCAAAATTCAGATATTCAAAAATTCAAATATTTGAATTTTGAATTTTTGAATTTTTGAATTTTTGAATTGTTGAATTTTTGAATTTTTGGATTTTTGAATTTTTGAATTTTTGAATTTTTGAATTTTTGAATTTTTGAATTTTTGAATTTTTGAATTTTTGAATTTTTGAATTTTTGAATTTTTGAATTTTTGAATTTTTGAATTTTTGAATTTTTGAATTTTTGAATTTTTGAATTTTTGAATTTTTGAATTTTTGAATTTTTGAATTTTTGAATTTTTGAATTTTTGAATTTTTGAATTTTTGAATTTTTGAATTTTTGAATTTTTGAATTTTTTGAATTTTTGAATTTTTGAATTTTTGAATTTTAGAATTTTTGAATTTTTGATTTTTTGAATATTTGAATTATTGAATTTTAAAACTTATGCATTTTTTTGATGAATTTTTGGATTTTTGGATTTTTGAATTTGAATTTTTGAATTTTTGAATTTTTGAATTTTTGAATTTTTGAATTTTTGAATTTTTGAACTTAAGCATTTTTTTGATTTTTGAATTTTTGGATTTTATGATTTTTACATTTTTGAATTTTGAATTTTTGAATTTTTGAGTATTTCAATTTTGATTTTAAGAATGTTTTAGCCTTTTAATTTTTGACTTTTGAAATTTAGAAATTTTGGAATTTCAGAATTTTATAATTTTTGAGTTTTTGCATTTTAGAATTTTAAATTTTTGAATTTTTTTATTTTAGACTTTAATTGAAGAGTTTTTGAATTTTTGCAATTTTGAATTTTTGTTTTTTAGAATTTTTTAAATTTTAAATGTTTTGAGTTACTGAATTTTTCAATTTTTGAATTTCTGAATTCTTGAATATTTGAATTTTAGAATTTTTATTTAGAATTTTTGATTTTTTGAATTTTTGAGTCTTAGAATTTTTGAATTTTTGAATTTTTAAATTTTTGAATTATTGAATTTTTGAATTTTTTTATTTTTTAATTCTTAAATTCTTGAATTTTTGAACTTTTGAATTTTTGAACTCTGCATTTTTTTGATTTTTGAATTTTTGGATTTTATGATTTTTACATTTTTGAATTTTTGAATATTTCAATTTTGAATTAAAGAATGTTTTAGTCTTTAAATTTTTGAATTTTGAAATTTAGAAATTTTGGAATTTCAGAATTTTATAGTTTTTGCATTTTAGAATTTTAAATTTTTGAATTTTTTTATTTTAGACTTTTTAATTGAAAAGTTTTTGAATTTTTTCAATTTTGAATTTTTGTATATTTTCAATTTTGGATTTTTTTAAATTTTAAAATTTTTGAGTTAGTGAATTTTTGAATTTTTGAATTTCTGAATTCTTGAATATTTGAATTTTAGAATTGGTATTTTCTGAAGAATTTTTTGAATTTTTGATTTTTTGAATTTTTGAGTTTTAGAATTTTTGAATTTTTGATTTTTTGATTTTTTTGATTTTTGAATTTTTAGATTTTTTGAATTTTTGAGTTTTTGAATTTTTGAATTTGAAATTTTTGAATTTTTGAATTTTATGAATTTTTGAATGCTTGAATTTCTTGAATTCTTGATATTTTGAATTTTTAATTTTTTGCAGAATTTTTGAATTTGAATTTGAATTTGAATCTGAATCTGAATCTGAATCTGAATTTGAATCTGAATTTGAATTTGAATCTGAATCTGAATTTGAATTTGAATCTGAATCTGAATCTGAATCTGAATCTAAATCTGAATCTGAATCTGAATCTGAATCTGAATCTGAATCTGAATTTGAATTTGAATTTGAATTTGAATTTGAATTTTTGTTTCAATTCTATTTGACTATCTCTTTTCAGCTCAGATCTTTGGACTTTTTCGACGTCTATAAGTATTTACGAATACACCTCCAATTGTTTCTATTAAACAAGATATGGCATTATATTAAGCGGAACATTCAAAGTATGTAATACTTAGGAAAATATTCTGAATGTAATAAAATCGGAAACCCGTGCTAGGGTGATTCCTCAAGCATCTTAAAACCTCAACTTAATCATCAGATCAAAGAAATGAAAAAAGGTTCTAGAGAAGATCAAGGGGCAACCATCGAAAGTCAAACGTTCAATCAACTGGAATTGCTGGATCATCAAAGTTCATAGATTAGAATGAAACCCTCAACTTAAGACAGAATAATTGAAAATAATAATGAACAATATAAAATCAACTCAGCAGTCTCCACAAAAAATACAACAAATCCTTACTCAACACAACAAGATTCTATTACAACTAGAGAATGGTACTAACCCGGTTCAACAAACAATGTTTAACCGTCTCCTGTTTGTCAAAAATGAGATAAACGAAACTGTGAGAGCAGCTCAGCTCACTAAACGACGGATAATAAATTCAAACCTACTGAAGATCAATCGTCTGGCAACCGAAATAGAAAATTTACCGTACACACACGTGATAGAAGTTATAGAGTGTGCAGACCCGGCCACAACTTGGGGAGAAGTCACTATATAGAAACTGAACTATCTGCAAGAAATAAGAGAAAACCACTACATCAGTCAGCTGGTGGGGGGATCGAATGCTACAATGGAGTTTTCGTTCAATCAGAGCGTGATTGACCGATAAACGAAAACATCATCTTCTTCTACAATCAAAATATTTGACACCAAGAACATCATGGACATTGGAATTATAATCTTATCATCATTATCCTAATCTTAATGGTCACACTTAAACTTTTAAGTACAAACAATCAGATTACTGCGCTTCCACCAGAATAAACGGTCAGTCCAGCGCTAATTCTTACATTTGCGTCTTTGAAGAACATCCACGAGACGAGGATTTTTTAAGGGGGAAAAGTTAAGAAGACAAACAGCACAATCAGCAAAAAGTGAACAACACGTTGTGTCGGTTGTGTTACATATTTTGCACATTGCACCAGTGTGAAACGTTAAAGTATATATTTATAAATTTTGATATATTAGCAACTAAAAATTATTGGCCGACTGTATACTTAAATTAATTAAGTATATTCATTCAGTAGGTCAACAATAAAAGAGCCATATACCTTCATTTCTATCCGGAAAATTGATGATTAGACGAATTTAGTATAGTTCACAGTAATTAATTATATCATCTAACTTAGTAGATACTTATGACAAAACCATTAAAAACTTGTTAACACAGATTCTATACAAAAGACTCCACTTCTCATATATTCAAAAAATGATTATTTTGATAATTCATAATCAATACAAATTTTATCCTTTTGTATACACAAGTCCCTGTGGAAATCATTGCAGCATTACATGTACTTTTTAATTGTGTGGCTGCGCCCCCCTATAACAAATATGGTACATAATGTATATGTCTATAGTTCCCAGTTCAATTAGAAAAATGAAATCGCTTCACAAGCATTCTTTTATTGTAAATATAAAATTCTCGCATATCATTCACCCGCGCAGTTTAACCGCAACGAAACCGAAAAGAATATTTAGTACGATACTCGTATATCTCATTCCTTAATCTCGTTATTATTGAATTAATAAATCGTAAATTTATTATGATTTTCCCGTTCGCTTTTATGCTGCTATACCATACTCGTATATTGTGAAGTATACACGAGCATTTAGTGGAAATGGGAAAATTATATGGTTTTGATTGAAATGAAATAAATTGGAATGACATTAAAATGATGATGATTTTGCAAAGATTTGTACGAGTACTAAATATTTGGTATTGATTTTTACTTGAAATCCTCAAATATTATTAAAAATTAAGTAGAGTCCTTTTATAATGAAATTTGTAATGGTGTTTTCATGCTATTTAAGTTAATTAAAATATTTGGAAATGCGAGGATGGTGGTGGGTTTTGGGGCGCAATTTTAGTATTCATTGTAGAATGCAATCGAAATTATTTGGTTTTCGTCATTTAATACAATATAATATTACGATGAGTTTTAAGCGCAATTTAATTTCGTCCAGGTTATGGAAGACAACACCACAGATGATATAAATTTTCATAAAACTTTATGCTGATTTATATCATGTAAAGGAAGAAGTATAGAAATGATAAATGCACATCTAGCAAAACAAGAACTTGGTCTAGGAGCTATATATATGAGCGGCTGGATAGACAAGAAGCTACTATTGAGCTTACATCAATGCTATACTAATCAAATGAATAGAACACTTAGTTGGAACACACATTGATTACCACAGCATGTTCCAGAGCTCTACATTATTCTAAACCTAGAAAAAATAGATAATATGTGTCGTACCGGAAACTCTTTTAACAGAAACTCCTTTTATTAAAATATACGTGACTTTGACTTGATGAGTGATTAAGATTCGGAAAATCGAAGAAAATTGGGAAAAACACAAAGAAAAAACCGAAAAATCTAAATAAATCGGGGTATGGGTCCCCTTTGAAGGTCAATTGTCCCCTTTCAAGGTCAATTAATACCCCTCTTTGCATCCACGCATAACAAAAATTCTCTTGGCATGCAGTCTCTGGTGGGATTCAAAACCAGTACCTCCCGGTCCAAGTGCCGAAATTTTAACCACTGCACCACTAGTGGTTAAAACTTCGGCACTTGAACCGGGAGGTACTGGGTATAAATTGACCTTCACAGGGGACTATAAACCCACTGGACAATTAGTAATACTTTCTTTTTTATCGATCTTCTATAAGAACACGAGTTGAAGGACATCCAAATGTATATTTGCTTGAGACGCTCGTGATCGCATCTACACTGTGCATCCAAATAACGATGTATATTACTATCTTCGATTGTTGTTGGTGATTGTCCGTGGTCCGACGTCGTTTCAACAACTGAGAACAGTTAATGGGGCATCTGTGTGTGACTTCTCGCGAGGCGTATCAAGTCTTACAGTTACTCGGGAACGATTGTTGAACTGGGAAAATCGCAGTTGACATCTCGACCGGATTCATCACATTGTCCAGTGATTTCTGCCAGTTGGCCGAATCGAAGGCGGAACTTGTTCCACGTGTTTTTCCGAACATATAGTGCAAAACTTAAAAAACCATAATTGGCTGAGCAAACGATTCATATTGGTGCCGAAAAACTAAGATGTCGATGACCTCATCGCGACATTTCAATATTTCATTTCGGGACAGTTGTTTTTCTTCAAATCGGTTGACACAGTTATTAACCAAGATGACTAGTCAACTATCCCACAGAATTCTTCGTTTCACTGGAATTTCTGTTTCGCGCATCTATAATTGTATGTCGCGTGTTTGCGTGTCGACAAGCCATCATCCTTGCTTATTTGCGCGAGGTTTATTTTGGTTCGAAGCAGTCGTGGAAGAAAAAATTTTGTATAACAATGTTATTTAATTTTTTTATAATTACATTAAGACGACTTGTATGGAGTCTAGTTTTGAATCTTGGTGAGTCAAGTTTCATATTTTAAATAAAATACGTGTTTAAATAAAAAATAAAATTCATATAGTGTAATATCGATATTATATACATACTTATATTTAAAATAAAGCTTGTAGTTATGTTGGACAATATAATATGCTATATTTTTGGTCGTCGTCCTTACGATATATTTATGGAAAGGAAATATAAAAAAATAACTTTTGCGTATGCAACTTTATTTATTCATGAAATGAAAAATTAAAATTGAGGGAAATAAAATTTCAACAAAAAGCATAAAAAAATAATAATAATAATAATAAAGTGAATTTTCGATAGCCTATATAAAAAATAAAATAAAACCAAACACCCTTTCTGATTTGGCTTGCGCTGCCAAATTTATATAAAGCCGCAACATATGTAGCCAATCACGAGGCCATTCATATTTTATTTTGTATAACTGTGAAAGTGCCGCAACAAGTACGAAGGCACCGTATTTATTGTTTACTGGTGGCCAGGTGAGGCCATTCCGAAGGTTGTGCACCATTTTTGTTTACGGTTAAGGCAGGACAACGCCCAACCAAATTGTTTAGGGTCGGCCAGTTGGGACCACTTCATTTTCCAACGATTTTGGCGATCCAACGACCAACGGTATCGGTGAAAACACCGCAACGAACAGGAGTGCATTTTTGACCGTGGAGTGCATTTTTGACCGTGACGGGAACAGTCGAGAAACAAAATGCAGCAGAATGAAATATTGTATTTGTTTTGTGTGGTGTGATAGTGAATAGTGATATACAATCAGAGAAGTTCATTTTTATTTATATTATATTATATTTGCATGAAATTTATATATTTATTAAAAGAGTATTAAAATTTGCCCTTGAAAACACATTTTTCGTTAGTCGCAGTTGTATATCGTCGGTAGCGGTGCAATGGCGTTATATCTACAAAATTCTTCAAATTCATTTTATAACATTATCCTTCGACTTGTCCACTAGATTCTGTTACAACTAGAGTAAAATCCAAAAGTTTTTCGCATTATGGAAAAAATTAAAAATGTAGATACACACTATTGCATTGCTAATGAAGATATGTATAAACATTACAACCTGTATACAATTTTTTATGTGTTCGTTTTATTTTGGCCCGTTCTTCACTATATTTCTTTTGAATTTCTTTGTTTCTTCAAACTAACTCGTACATTTTTCATTGCTGATTTGAACCCTTATTTTATATAACACCATTTTTTTTTGTATTGTTTTATTCTGCACTCTCGAAATTGGGATTTAAACTGGCATCTACATCTCAAAAATGGCCTTAATTTTTTTTGTTTCATTTCTATTTGTGTTAAAGCTACTTCACTAAAAAAAATTTGTTGAAAAATGAGTCGCAAATCGCAATTGAAACCGGTATCATGGATAAACGGGGAAAGAAACGAAAAAGAAATAATTTCTTTGATCTGCCGTGTGGGACGGCTGTTTCTTTCTTCTCGTACTATGCATGTTTATGTAGAAAAAGTTATTATGTAGAAAAAAGTTGTATATGGCCCGTTCCCTACACGGCTTGAAAAGACCGGCTTCACCTTCGTCTCTTTCCCGTTTTACCTATAAAATCGATGATAACTGCGACATAAACTTTTTCGGTGAACTAACACAAATAGAAGTGAACATAGAAATTTAATATGCTGTATGAGATAGTGGAATTTTGACAGCGGAAAATAAAAGATTACGCTACTCGCCGTAAGTGGCAGCACTATCACTAAAGAGATCCATTATTTATTGTAATAAATATATTTTGAAAAATAAATTAAACTTGTATTAAGGTCGGCGTTTTAGTTTATAAAAAACAAAATAAAAAATTTTTCCCCCAAAAATTATTCCCAGTCTACCAGAATATACATTTGGGAACAGGGAATAAATATTTGGGAATTATTGCAATTTGTAATTACAGCAAAATATTTCCCCAATAGGGCCACAGCAGGCAATTTTTGAAATTTTTATGCAATTAAATAATTCTCAGCAGAAAGTTTTATGAAAAAATCAAAGAATTTATGAAAATGACGAGAAAATATGTTTAAACGTTTTGAAGCGACGAAAGCTAATTTTCTTTACAAAACGATTTGCGATGTGTAAGAACTTTCAAAATATACTAAAATTACCATAATCGTCATTATGCAAATACAGGGTAACATCAAAAAATCGCCATACATTTCTGAAGTCATTTTAATGTAAAATGTTTTTAGTTTTTTAACAAAAGTGTTAAAAAAAAACCTCCCTGCAACTACCCTGGGTGTATGTTTTTATGGTAGCTGAGATCATAGTCTATATACATGAGCAACATAAGATTCACACCAGGCGTCAGTAGCCTTCCAGTAACAAAAGTGTTACAAAAACCTACCTAGGGGGGTTTTTCTAACACTATGTACACTCAGGGTAGTTAAAAGGAGGTTTTCTAACACTTTTGTTAAAAAACAAGAAAACGTTTACATTGAAATGACTTCAAAAATGTATGGAATACTACTGACGCCTGGTGTGAATCTTATGTTGCTCATGTATAAAGATTATGATCTCAGCTACCATAAAAATATACACCCAGGGTAGTTACAGGGTTGTTTTTCTAACACTTTTGTTAAAAACTGAAAACATTCATATTAAAGTGACGATGGCAATTTGTTTGATGTTGCCCTGTATTTGCATAATGATGATTATAGTAATTTTAGTATATTTTGAGAGTCCTTACACATTAAATACGCAAATCGTTTTTTAAACAAAATTAACTTTCATCGCTTCAAGACCTTTAAACATATATTTTCTCGTCATTTTCATAAATTCTTTGATTTTTCATAAAACTTTCTGCTGAGAATTTCTAATTTGCATAAAAATTTCAAAAATTGTCTGCTGATGTCAAAACTATCAGCAGAAAAAAATTCATTTTTGTGATAGTCATGCCTCTAGCGGTGAATATCAAAACACATTTTTTCTGCTGGAAATTTTCTGCTATCTTATACAGCATTATATAGGGTGTCCCAATCAGAGCGCCGGATTTAATTTTAAAGAAAAACATATTTATTTTTGAATTAAGCAAACATTTTTATTTCAACATATAGAAAAATAGTTCCGATTAAACGTGAAATACAACATCATGCAAATGGTCACCACGAAACCTCTGGCACAGGGTTATTATTTTGTTGAAATATTCAATAACGTTTTCGCATAAATGTGGCTGTATATACCAATAACGCGCGGCAATTCCTCTTTAAGATGTTTAACTGTTTCAGGCTTATTCCATGCACCTTTCCCTTCACATAGCCTCAAAGAAAATAGTCCATCGGTGTTAGATTGGTGTTAGAAAATGTGCCTCATCTGGAAAAATGATTTTCTTCGAAAAATTCGCATTAATTTGATGATGTTCCAATACCCAATCAGCAAACTCACGGCGCTGCGCATGATCAATTGGCTTGATTTCTTGCACTAATTGAACCTTGTACGCGTGCAAATGCAGATCTTTTACCAAAGTTTGTTGCGCTTCTGGAAATGTTTAATTTTTGACCACGATGCAGAGTGGAAGTTCTTGGATTCTCGGCCACAGATTCCCTTACTGTGACTATATTTTCGAGTAACCGACAAGGACGACGACGAACAATGATCTTCTGATCCATCAGCGTAAATTTGGTCTCAAATTTTGTAATTAAACGCCTCACTGTCGATTCACTTGGCGCATTATTACGACCGAAAAGTTGACGTAATTGACGAACTGTTTTCGCAAAAACTTTCACTATTTTTGTGTTTTTACAATAATTAAACGTTGTTGGTTTGAATACTTTTGCATATTCTTAAATCGCGTGTAAAAAAAAATCACAATAAAATGGCGGCAAATTTAAATCCAGCGCTCTTGTTGGGACACCCTTTACATAGTTTAAACATTGGATGACGTAAAATTATAACCTAAAAATTTGGCTTATGTTTTCGTAATTTCTATTAGGGCAATGCGATATTGACTTGCTCATGTGTACAAACAAGACTACGATGATCTATGAATGACAGATGGCTGTGTTAACTGTGACAGTCCCACAGGCCCAGGCAGGTAGAGTTTGTGTCTAGTCATGCTGGGTGTGGGTTGCGAGTGCGGATGGATTATGTCATGGGTGTGAAATGTTGTAGTATTGAAACTCCTAAATAATTTGACTGCGGGTTTAGAATTTCTAGTATTTTGAAACATTTCAGTGTTCCGGCAGATTTAGTTTGGTTAGGGGAATCGTTGTGATTTTATTAGTATTCAATGGTTCTACTGGAAACTCTGAGGGAAGTTTGTTCGCGTTCGCGGTACGTGCTCAGTGTGACTAGAGCTGTAAAGTTTCCGAAAGTGGGAAGTGATGACTGGAGAAAGGTATAACATAAAAAGCTGACCTTCCTCATTTTAAACCAATAAAACTTGTTATGTCTTTTTCATCTTCATGGTGATAAAAAGAAACCAAACAAGAAAGTTATTTATCCTTACTAACAAACTAATTACTTTTTCCACAAACCATGAATGATCAAAATACTAACGGGGATTAGAAAACTGGTAATTGGTAATTATAGAAGAAAAAGAAATGAACTGGGGTACGTTGTATAACGGCAGTTTGCTCTTGTAGTTCT
Source organism: Nephrotoma flavescens (assembly GCA_932526605.1). NCBI lineage: Eukaryota > Metazoa > Arthropoda > Insecta > Diptera > Tipulidae > Nephrotoma > Nephrotoma flavescens. Next base: position 180,832,802 of record OW052222.1, read on the forward strand.
TCTATTATTAGAACCTATAACATATCATTAATCTGTAGAATTAGAGAACTCCGTAAGATCAGGATACCTAGTCAGTTCGATTACCGAATCTTGTTTCAAGTTTGTAGCAGCCCCCTTATCATCCAAATGAGATGATAATGGTTGCTAGCAGAATTATTACTTGTAGCATACCTTGGTGCGGTCCAAGGCTACAAGCAATCGAGAATTAACCGCATTATAACACTAACTTTACTATTTTGAAGGTTACATCACATCAATGTCAGCTAACAGACCAGTTTTAGTTTCATTCCCTGATTTTTAACTTAACAACTCATAATGTCACTATACAGCAAAACCGAACACGCGGAAAAACATAACACTTTACAAAAAATAAAATTATAGAAAAATATGCACCAATATAAAAAAAAATATAATAGTATTGATTGATTTTGAATGCACGACCAAGTTCTTAGACAAGATCTCCCGGTTGACGCCGGGCCCACCGCACACCCTTTTTACATATAACAAAACCGAGGGATTAGATAGGTTAATTGGATGGGAGTGAATCAGCCCGGTTACAGACACCTAGAAATAGCCGATAGGTTGGGATCGTACAACACAAGACAATACAAAGGATAAAAGTTTTAATGGTCATCAGCAATTTCTCCTGGGAATCAGCACCTAACTAAAATAAACCTACACTAAGAATTATATTATTCTTCTACCTCTAAATCTGAAATGTCAATTCATCATTAATTAAAGTAGGATTAATAAATTTTGATTTGATTTGAATGCACGACCAAGTTTAAAGCAGGAACTCACAGTTACTGCCGCGCCCATCATACACCTGCTTTATAAACAACAAAAAAATGGGAAAGGTACTTTAGATGTGACAGACCTGGCCCTATTACAAACACCTAGAAATAGCCGATAGTTAGTAAGTTTACCATCACAAGACAACACAGTTCTAAAAGTACTTTCAAATTGTGTCAGCTTCCCTTTGGACCGCATCAGAAATTAATTATTATTTTGAAATATTTTAGTTAAGTATAGCCATCAAAACTGCTTCCAGAATGCTTATCTCCTAGAGTCAATAAATTGTTAGAATTTAAATTATTTGCTGATAAGTGCTATTGATTCCGGAATTCTTTCCTTAACAGGTGTTAGTGTTTAAAACTGGCCTACAACAATAATAAATTTAGTTTTATTATTATTATAAACCAGTTCCAAACACCAACACCCAGAGTGTCCGTAACTAACCAGCACCACTCTTAAAATAGATTAACTACTTTACCAAGAATAAGTAAACTGTCAACTTAAATATAATAAGTTATTATAACTAAATACTAAATTTAAATAGTTATTAACCGGGTCACCTTCCGAAATTTTCCTGTAAATTAATTTAAGATTAATGACTACCATTTCACTTTACAATATTCGAAAGTGTAGCCAACAAAATTGCTTCCAAAACACCAATGTTCTAGAATTTAAATTTGTTAGTAAATTGAGATACATAGATACTATTAATTCCGGAATCCATTCCTAAAACCGGATTAAATTAATTTACTTATTCCAATCCATTTTTAAAACATTATATCCGAATATTTGTCATTAATCAGCACCCATCATAAATTAGCTTCATTGCTTTACCAAGTATAAGTATACTTTCTATCATACAATAACATATTATAAACTTAATTCTAAATTAAATTTAATTTAAAAACTAGCATTAATATAATAGTGGTTATTTGCTACAACCCAATATCAACCTGGAGGAGATTTGTAGATACAGTACATAACCTGGAATACTAATAATATAATTATTCAACATTCATATTATATAATAAAGATTAAGAATAAGATTAAATTAGCTGACTTCCATTTTATTTGTATAATAATGTTTTCTAAATATTGTATATGAACTGTAATGTGATTAATCTAAATCTAAACTATGATTATTTTTAAAAGGTAATATATCAATAATGAATATGTATAATTAACCCATTACAATTTATTCCCAATCAGAATTAAATAAAACTATTAAGCTAATCAGGAATCTGTAAGATGACAGAATTAGTAATAAGTAGCTATTAGAAAATAATCTAATTAAAGAAGTGTCATTAATTTCAAAAATACAAAAAACATCCATGTATCAATATTTCTTTGATTATAAATTTTATTGTATAGCCTCCAAGCCAAAAAATAAGTCAACCCATAAAATTTCCCTCTAACGACACTTCAATGTTACATATAGCCATAGTCATTTAATCTATTAAAATAAAACCAATTGTCGTGAGACAAATTAAATCTTAAATATACAATTAAATTAAATTAAAATAAGAAATAAAATTTCATTAGTATTAACAATGATTAAATATTATTCTAAACCAAGGTAAATACCCTTATTTGTTATGAGGCTTAAAAGACTCAGCTTCCACTTCCATCTATATCTGAACCTCCAGATTCTTTTATTATATAAAATTATAGTTAATGAGTTAAATAATAGATGACTCTTTTTAATTAGTGGAAATTTTTGTTCAATTTACCGTAATTATCTTACTCTAAAAGCAATGCTACACAACAATAAATCCCTTTAGCTAAATGGAAAATTGTCAATAATAGCAAAAAATCATATATGTATATTAGCTATTCAGGCAAAAACTTATTTATCCCAAGAGTATTTATTCCTCGACGCTTACAAAATAATAAAGCTGCAAATAATAAAAATGTAGTCATTACGGCTTCAAAATTCTTCTGTAATCAAAAATTTTCATTAGAACTAAATAAATTAGCTTAATCAGAAACTGCAATGAATAATATAGTATGTATTAATAATAAACACCTGATAAACACCTGATAAAGGGGTACCGAACTAAAAAAGTCCGAATCAAGAAAGTCCGTAGCGGCTAGTTTCTTCAACCATAAGAAACTCCGCACAATTATTTCTCAACGGACAATCCTCCGTTCACACAACCCTTTATAAACGGACAACTCTCCATCCAAAGAACCATTACAAACAATATACAACAATCCCGTATATACAAACAATGTACATATCAACTTGTACATAGTAATCGTACAACAACACTTGTACATACGAAACCTGTGCAAGCAAAATATAATTGAAAAATTATATTTTGGTTTCACAAAAATTTCGCATTACAACAACCTCTACAACCAAATCACTGAGAGATACATAAAATCGCATGGATTTTGCATAACCAAAATCACGTAAAACGCACATACACACCACCATGCCACTGCACAATAGATGGCATGGCAAACATTTATGTTTAATAAAACATAATTTTTATAGGGTGCACCCAAATATTTTGGTGCATGTAAACTGGAAGAAAAACCAGTTTTGTTTTTTTTTTGTATTTTGGTTTAAGAAGAAATAATTGAAAAGATAATTCTTCCCATTCAATTTGGATTTTTGCCGGAGCAACATCACTGACACATCGCTGCAACGCGGAGCGGCTCATCACTCACCAGCAATAAAAAAAATAATTTTCGCTAAATAAAAATTCAATTAAAATTAAATTTTAAGTTTTTTTATTTATTTATATTTTATTATTAAATTAACAAGTGCTCTACTTCACTTTCCGCCGCATTATACTACAATAAGTTCTCCAAAAATGAAGCAAAATAGTTGATTTTTGTATGAACACCAGCGACTTATTCTAATTCATATTTTTAACTTAAAATTATGAATTAAAAAAAGCGATTCAGAAAAAGGAGATAACTCAGAAATGAATTAACAAAGGCTTATACTATTTCATTTTTAAAACACGTACCCTAATTCACCTTCAAAATGAATTAAAAAAGGCACATTCTATTTCAAATTTAAATTTAAATTCCACAAAATTTTCATTAATGAAAATAATAGTTGCATGGATTTACATTGATTAGTTATAAAATATAAATAAAAAAGGCTTATATTATTTCATTCTATAAACATTTATATTAATTCATTTTAAAAATGAATCAAGAAATGCCCCGCCCAAATTCACCTTATCGAACTCTTTCATTTCTTCTTCAACTCCGATTTTAATTCATCTCCAAAACGAACCAAAAACACTTATTTTAATTTAGAAAAAAAACTTCAATTCAGACCCCCCTAATTCATGCAGCCCCTGATAAACCTTGATAACTCTAAATTGCTCATCATATAAAACATGATAAATATAACAATTTAATACTCAAACGGTGAATAATTGGAGATAGGAATTAGTAAAATTAATTAATTTCTGAAATCAAAATGTGGAAAGAATCTTTTTCATAAATAATCTTAGTAAAATGTACCAAGAAAAATATGTAATGTAGATCCAGGAGTGCTCGCTACCCGCTTCTCTAGAATAAAAAAAAAACCAACACACTGCAACCCATAAAGTTATTTCCCAATCCCAATAGATGAAAACTCAGCGATCGCCCGTTAGCATCAATATAAAAGAAAATTTATCGCAATACACATCCACCGTATCCTCGCCGCCCCTGTGTAAATTGATCACACAAAATAAAATGAAAAAGCCAAAAATCAACGATTGAATCGTTTTTTTCATATAGAAAAACATTTACACTACCAAGCACAAAAAGTAAGAATATAATAATTATGTAATGACATAAATAAAACAAAACGAAAACAAGAGGAGTCCCCTGATGTTGTATATGTTTCGTTCGTAATCAATACATACACATCCATACAAAGCACAGCCGAAAGCATATAACAAGCTTTGTATATACATTGCAAAACCACATTTTCGGTGGTATTGAAATGTACATTATATCCCGCTATACACCTCCAATACTAATTTCCATACGAAATATAATGTACGTCGTACGAGTAAATAAATATAAAAAACAAAAGTTAGAATTCAAAAGTACCAACGAAAAACAATCGTCGCAAAAAGAACAACAAAAATTGTTATCGAGTGTAACAAAACAGAATAACAGAATTGAAAAACACTTTCTGGCACAAACAATACTCAAACAATACTACCACCACGAGAATACTAGTACTCTACACCTTTATGAGTTATAGAATACAGTAATCATTTTATTATATGCTTAAATTTATTTGGAAAAATATATTATGTTAATAATTAATATGTATTAAAACGTGTTAATGGAAAAAATGAGAAAACACTTATCTTATTCATCCTCTGGAATCATAAAAGTATAAAAAAAAAAAAAAAAATATAATAGTATGTGATAAAATGAAAGACTTGCCCATTACTCCTTTACTGCATATATGCCGGATAGCCACCTCCGTTGTGTCATATTCCGAAAAAACCGCTTCGCCGCCAAACTGCAATCACTCGTGCACCCCAGATTTTTTTTTACTGACCGACGAATTATGTGCCGCGATAAACCAATTCTTTCATTAACTGAATTGAATATTTGTAGTATGTGTTGCTGTTGAAGTTTATGTTTTATCTTTACTACAGTCGGAGTTGGTTTGTTGGTTATTTGTTGTTGGTATATTATTAAATTTCTATTCACACACAAGAGAATTCTGTCTTGGATTTATTTAGCAAGTATATTAGTATGATGTAACTTGCCCGTTACTAAAAATTGGTTTATGCACTTGGAAATTTAAACACAACAAAACCAACCAGAAAGCAAACACATAGAATGTACGGAATCAAGACAACTTGACATGTCACTTGAAAAAAAAAATAACGATTACGGCCACAAACATTTTTTTTTATAATTAAAGCATATAATTTATTCGGAGGATAACAATATATGTACATTTTTTTTCAGATTATAGATGTTAATAATTAGTTTCTTTATATTTTAATTAAAAATTATATACAAAATTGATCAATTTAATAATTTGTCATTTCACTATCGACGTGAGCATAACCACACACAATTTTTTTTTTAGTATTGGTACCGTTAATTACTGGACACGAATTACCAATATGTTTTTCACAACAAGTCATAAAATTAATTTTTTTTCTTATGCACAAACAAGTCATAAATTAAATATTATTTATTAATTATTTTTATGCTTTTCAAATTTTTTATCACAAACCAAAAATGTAATATTTTGCAAACCACTTATATATGGCACAAAAAAAAATCAGACTATCGTCCTTTAAAACCAAATCTTGACTTCACTGGTGTAACTTTCTCAACTTAACTCCCCAAAAATTTTCATTGCCCGGCAATTTATAATTTCTAGTAACATAAAAGCGGATGAACTAGTAGCTGAAGTAACCATAAACAAGTATGGTATTAAGGTAGGTAAAAAGGTATAATATAAAAGATGACCAGATTAGTGTCATAAATCGTGGGGACGACCCACCTGAGAAGGAGTCTCATTGGTAGCCAGGCTTAAAGTTTAATAAATAACATACTAAGTGCGAATATCTTTTAAATGATATAATCCTAACGGTTTGCCATTTTCGTCATTTAAATGGTAAGCAACATTGCCAACTTTCTCTCGCACTACAGCTGGTATAAATTTGTGGTGTAGTTTAGCAGCAAATTGGTTTGCGGCATCACTCTGTGCGAAACATCTAACAAAAACTGCTTGTCCTGGATTTAAGTTCCTGTTTCGACTTCGTAAATTGTACCTCTGAGCACTCTTGTTGTATGCTGATTTTAAATATAACAACACCTTGTTTTTAATGAAACTAATTTGAGCGGGTTTAGAGCTGATATTCAAATAAATACCGTTTGCACCTTCAAGTAACTCCCTCAGCTTATAATCAGAACCATGTTGTACCATATACTGCCCTAAGACCAAAAAATGTGGAGGGTATTTTGTGGTTCCATGTACGCAATTTTGAATTGCTGCAGCAATCTCGTGTACATGAAGATCCCAATTTTTATGCGAATCCTTTACATAACAACGGATAGCATCCACAATAGTCCGGTTCACTCTTTCTGAAGCGATAGCTTGCGGTGAGTAAACGGATGTACGGAAATGATTTACTCCATACTTATGTAAGAGCTCTTGGAACTGTTTGGACACAAACTGTTTGCCGTTATCAGAAACTAGGGTCTCGGGAACAGAAAACATGTTGAAAACTTGATTTTCCACAAATTCACATAGCTCTTTAGAATTGGCCTGTCTTAGTGGTTTTAGAAGGGTAAATTTTGAGAAATGGTCTAACACAATCAGTAGAAAACAATGTCCATTTTTCGATCTTGGATATGGGCCTAGAAAATCGACGTATATACGCTGGAACGGTCTGCAGGATTCTGGTTGGTTTCCCATACGTGGTTTAAACAGTTGATTCACAGGTTTATTCATTTTGCATTTTCTACATTGAAGAACAAACTGTTTGATGTCTAAAGCCATACTGGACCAATAAAACTGACGCTGTAAACGTTCTAATGTTTTTTGCACCCCCATATGGGCCGAAGAAGGAGAACAATGGGCTTGTTTCATTAATTCAGATATCATTTCCTCTGGAACACGAAGCTTCCATTCCGATATATCGGTATCCACTTATTTGGATCTGTTTAGTTCCTGAAAAATAAAGCTTTATTAATAATCGAAAACAACATTACCGAAATTATACTCATCTTAAAACCCGCAATATCTAGCACAGTTTTTAATCTCCTTCGTCGACTGGAATCAAATCCCCATCTGAAAAAGATAAATCAATTAAATGTTTCACATTTTAACTAAATAGCACAACTAATATATATATATATATATATATATATATATATATATATATATATATATATATATATATATATATATATATATATATATATATAATTAAATAATCTTTAATTACCTTTTGTATATAAACACAAAATTATTATTATTTACATTGAAATGCCACTTGTAAATATTGTTCAGTGAACATTATCTATAATTAGTACATTTATTCCATGTTCTATTAGTAATTAGTACTTCTACTTTAATTTTATAGCATGTTTAATATTTTGTAATTCTACCTTAATTTTATAGAACATTAAGTCTACATTTATTTTTATATCGTTCAACTATAATTGAATTTAAAATTATGTAATCAGGAATCTCTTTCATTCCTTAACTTGTAACAACTAACAAGTGAAAATTGGAGTCACTTTATTCTGTAATCCCTTAGAGTGTATATTAAAAATAAAAGATTCATAAATAATATTTCTATTAATATTTATTTAAACCATTTGTGAATTTCATTAATATATAAAACGGGGAACGTGAAAACCATTCGCACCTATACATTAACAAACAATACAACTCGGGATAAAAGTACAGTATTAAACCTCCTGAGGAATTTAATAAATCTAGCTGTATCCCGACAGGATCCATACCAAAATTTTACCATTTCTAACACAATAATTGCTGTATTCGGGATTTAAATTTTCAATATTTTTAATCTGCTCCGCGTACGCAGTAGATGAGAAAGCCGCCGAAGTCAAATCAATATGCAACGGTGGCAATTTATCCTCGGGAATCTCGTTATTCGGATCAGTTTCTTTCACTTCATCGATTGATCACAAATAGAAATTAGAGTCGGTGTTGATATTGATATTGTAAGGTTTCACCCAATCTAGTAATTCGTCGGTGTTAAGTGCTTCACAGAAAACTCTGGATAGAGAGTCAGTCACAGTGTTTTCCGAACCCTTTCGATAATCAATTTCGAAGTCATAAGATTGAAGTTTTAAACTCCATCTGGCGAGTCTGCCTGAGAGCTCCTTCTGCGACATTAACCAACGTAATGCAGAATGGTCTGTATAAATAGTAAACTTGTAGCCTTCGATACAACATCTAAATTTTTTGGCGCTAGTAACGGCTGCTAAGCATTCAAGCTCGGTGACGGTGTAATTTCTTTGAGCGGCGTTTAGCTTCTGTGAGATGAAAACTATTGGACGCTCTGCTCCCTTATCATCGAGCTGAAACAGGACACTACCAATACCATCTGCACAAGCATCACACTGAATGAAGAAAGGCCGATTAAAATTAGGGTTAGCCAGAACCGGTGCAGTAGAGAGAGCGGTTTTAAGATTATCGAAAGACTGTTGAGCTCGAGGGGACCAAATTAGTTTGTTACCTTTCCTAAGAAGATCAGTTATTGGAACAGCGGGGATGGCAAAATTTTGTATGAATCTTCTATACCATCCACAACGCCCCAAAAAGCGCCGTATCTGCTTCACAGTCTTTGGTGTCGGATAATCCAAAATACCCTGAATCTTTCTTGGGTTGACCTTTAAACACCCGTCTCCAACCACATATCCCAAATTCACAATTCGTGGGTGATTAAGTGATAATCGAATGCAGTAGTAGAATATTGCATGTGGTCAAGTCATTCTGTTACTGTTCCACATCATTGGAAGGTGGTTGAAGTAATCATGATTCTTACGCCAGGTAAACCAGGAAACGATAAAAAATCATATATACCCGTACGACTACTTCCGATCATCACAAAAATATTTGAAAACCCGTTTCTGAAGATGTTCACACCTATAATAGAAGAGAGAGGTTTAATTTCACCACTTCAATTTAGGTTTAGAAAAAATCACTCTTTCGACAAAGTTTGGAACCAAGGTCTTGAATTTAAACTGCATCGACACCTGCCTAAGCAATTTTATCAAATTCTTAAATCCTACATAGCAGATAGATACTTTCGAGTCAAGCTTGAAAATGGGTACTCTGAACTAAAATGAAAATCAGCAGGTATACCACAAGGTAGCGCACTTGAACATATTCTGTTTATTTTTTATATGAGGGACTTACCGAATGTTCAATTATGTACTATAGTAGCAATTAGTTTAAAACTCTTATCTCTAAAAATAAAAATAAAAATTATTTTAATGTAAGACAAATACTTACCCAACTTCGGGGAGGTTTATCGATCTCTACCCTGATAGCTTCCTAGTAGCCACCATCCTATGAATAATAATAACCAAAATTTTAATTTACACAATAAAAAAGCAATAAAGCCATTTCACCATTTCCATAATTTTATATGATAGCTTATGCTTATCAGTTTTGTTAAAGTTTCGACAACGACATAAAATGAATCACTTTTGTTTGTCGTAAACAAGATTTTCGCGCTATATTAAGCTCTAAAAATGTACTGTTAATAAACTCGACAATCATCCGTATTTTCATTCCCTCTGGTGCAAAATCAATTTGATATCAAGTTGACAACATTTGCTTTTAAAAAACATAATTTTTCGTTCTAAGTTAAAATTTTTATTTTTTTTGCTGCCAACTTAAAAAACTTTTCTCATAAAATAAGAAAAAAAACAACTTTCGGTTTTTCTCTACACTTTTCAATTGTTTTTTTTTTGTTTGCCTTGCTCTCTCCAAATATTTTATTGTTATTCCTCGAAAATAACTTTTGATATTTCCTTATCGCATTCCATATTTGATTTTTGAAGAATAAAATTTGGTGCAGTACTGTCTGCGAGAATGATATTGTCAAGGATTCTAACTTATGTTGTTAAAAAAAAAACTCATCTGAAAAGAGTCGGGAAGACAAATGATTATTAGACTGGAAAATGTTATATGGTGTAATCGGAAAGTTATCAAACATTTTTAAAGTCGTTATCATGATGATGACATTATCGGTTGCTTTAAGCAATTCGAGTTTACTTTCGCTGTGTGCGACGCATGAAAACGACACACAAATGTATGCCACATTCAACGCATACGATCCAACACTCGTCGGTTTTTTGATAAACATCAAAGGGATTTGCCCCGCATTATGGTCTAGTGTGGACGCTTATTGAGTTTTCGACATTCAACAAATATAAAATTTTATCAAATTGCCAAATTCAATAAAAATGTTAAAGGAATTTTTATAACTAAAAAATTAATTTTGATTTGTTATTGACTGACGACTATAGAGCTCAATTATTTCCATGCATAGCTTGAGCACTGAAAATGGGAGATGATATAAACATTTGCGGAAAAAATGTTTACGCCGAACGCGTTCGGCAGAAATTTTTGTATCTGTGGACCCACATTAAGAATTGCGTTGGTCGGTTATTTTAGACTAAGGAATGTACCTATGTCGAAATTTCATGTGTTGAACAAACTAGAGTTTGAATGCAGCATCGGGTAGATTAGCTCAAAACATTTGGCAAGGTTTAGAGAAAACAATCTATGTCCAATTTTCATGAAATTTATAGTTGTGTTAAACAAATTTGAGATGTTTGAATGCAGCATCGGTTATAGATTGGCTCAAAACATTGCAGCGTTTTGCTCTAGTGAGCAATTGAGATCTCAAAATGTTTAACTTCAAATCGAAAAATTGCGCTTCCAGTATATAATTTACTTATAATTTCTTTATCATCGTGACATTCTAAGTAACAGACATCAAATCCAATTTAATGCAGACAATAAAAATTCTAAAATATTTGTCCAAATTTAGTAAGACTATTTGCCCCTCCTAGTTTGAAAAAAAAAAATTTAACGTAAATGGACGTTCGTATGGGGGTTGTAGCCCGATGCAAACCTTAACCGTTCGCACGTAAGCGTATCCAAATGCCCTGCTTGTCTTGTCGCTGATTAGACAGTTTTAGACTAAATTACTGAAAGTCAGAGTGCGATTGTACCCAAATCCGTATTTAATTTCGTATAAATGCGTTTTGATATTCGACGAGCCGAAAGATGTTTTTCGGTATCTTGAGGTCCTTTAGTATAGAGCAGGCAAGTGATCGTGAATTTCGGTATAAAGCGATGGTAGTAATTTACCATGTCGATAAATTCCTGAATACGTTTGAGCGTGGCTGGAGGTGGGAATTCCGTAATTGCATTAATTCGGTCTTTCGACGGCATAATAACATTCGGTGTGATCGTGTGGCTTAGGAATTCGAAAGAGTTCGAACCAAAAAAGTATTTAGAACTCTTAATATTGACATTTGTTTTTCGATGCCACAACGACGTCGTCGATGTACGTGAACCGTTCGTTGGTAAATCGTTGAACGTTTGAGCGGCGTTTCTTAAACCAAATTTCATATACGTGTAAGTTCAAAAACGCCAAATGGAGCCATAATTGTCGTTTTGTGTACATCCTCGGGTGCCACGGGAATTAAATGATATAGGCTCTGACGAGATCGACTTTGAAGAAGCTAGAGCATCCCTATAAATTTGTGGAGAAATTTTGGATGTGTGGGATCGAGAAACGGTCCGGTAACGTCACGGAATTAAGTAGGCGGTAGTCTCTACACGATCTCCTCCGAGTCGCTGAACCAATCAGCCATTTTCGCTTAATATCTACTAAGGCTGCGGGCCAATAGTCGGGTAAAAGTCAATTTTAAGTAAATTTTTCGGTAAATTCATTTATTTTTCAAAAACTCTATGGCAAACTGATCGAAAAATCTGTTCTAAATCCGATTTTTACAAGAGTAAACGATTTACCCGAGTATTGGCCCGCAGCCTAAGAGAGCGAATTTACCGAGGAAATCAGCGCCAATCATCCGATATTTACATCAGCTAAGGCGAAAGCTTGAGTGAATGGGCGTTTAGTCCTGCGTTATATCGACGTTACGTGATCGTTAATTATTTTGCGGTCACGGACCGTCGCGTGATCTTGAGCGAGGCGTGACTGTTGCCTTAATCGTTGCGCCACGAAATGATTATTTTGATATCACGATCGTTTGCGGTTACGGAATGAAATTTGTCGTATTATAATATCGAGGTTGCCAATTCTCTATTCAAGTGAATGTGCGATTTGATTTAAATGCGACGATGGACGCTTTCTGTAAATTTTGTACCGCATTCGTGTTATCTGATATTTTTGCTAATCTGTCGTTATCCACTCCTTGCTATGCCTATTACGTCCGTCATTTTATGCGACCACAGCAATCATATAATTTTGTCCGTGAAATGTTCCCCATACCTGGTGTTTTATGTGTCGAAGCACCACGGACGGTTTTAGTCCCCTATTTCGTTTCCCGTCAATATCATTTGTTGGTATTGACCTAAGTTTGGTACATTTGTTACAAGGTTCGGGCTGTGGTGTCGAACAATTCTTCGGGCATCGTGGACATGACGTGCAAGTATTTGGTTCAATCGCTAGCTGGAACCATCCTCGTACGTTTGTGGTCCATAATTTCAATAATCTATTCTTCTCCATGTTCGCGACCTTTTACATCTTGTTGCTGGACTGTAAGCATTTTATTATTTTTACCCTGGTTTTAGTCGACTGACATCGTGTGCGTCACTTAGACGGGTGTATAAAATACACTGTTTCGATTTACTCGACCGATCGAGTTGAAATAACTTGTTAAGCGAGAATTGCGTGAAATGAAATATAATATTGAAATTTTGACTCAGGTATCCTGTGATTAAGTCGGTTGTGTTGAACAAATTAGTTGCCTTTGACTTTCGTGTCGAACAGTTTTGTATTTTGCTTTTCGTCCTTATTTCCGAAATATAATTTTTTTATTAAAAGGAATCGTTTGAATAATGTTCACCATAATATTGTGGAGCAGGAAATCTATGGCCTGCCAAAATACGGAACATTACGAGTCCAACTTGAAATTGAAAAATACCAAAAGTGGATTCGACTTCAGATGAATATAGTTTGTAGACCACAAAATATTACTGCCGGATGGGACAAACAATAACTGCTGCGAGGAGAGAAAATAACTTCAAGTAGAAAAACAAGGGCACTGTTTTAGGAGCGAAGCAAGAATTTCTTACCCTATATGAATGAGCTGATATGCTCAAAATGGGATGAGTGATTCTCAAAATTTTTATTGTTACTAAATTAATAAAAAAAAAAAAAAAAAAAAATTAGAGATGTTTGAATGCTGCATCTGTTAGAGTGGCTAAAAGATGTCCTGGTTCTGGATATGCAATTTATACATGGCAAAAAATTCCTTACAATCGGTTACGACGGTCTCGGAACGAACAGAAATTTCTAGAAAATATCGAATGGGAACAGCTGGACCCAGGGGGCCAACCCCTTCATAAATATTACGAAAACCTGCTCAATTTAATATAAAATATCTATGCAAATTTAGAATCTCATTTTATGATTTGTGTATGAACTTATTAGAAATTTGATCTAGAGGAGGGACCCTTCAGTTTCGAGCATGTCACTAATTTCATATAACCCCTTTATTGAACTTATTCGCATAGAAACTTTATAATTATGCAATAAAGGTTACACTTAAAATCGAATAAGGCTCCACCATACAATAGTTCTAGGGCATCAAGAATAATAAAAAAAAATGATTATAGAGACTTTAATTTCATAGATAAAAGCTGATAAAATGCGACTACCTGGAACAAGTAAGATTATGATAGGGTTAAATGGTGAGAATATAACTTTACTACAGAGCGCCCCAAATTCAGGTTTTTTAAAATCCTGTATTTTTAGGTAACTGCGAAACTGTCAAATTTTGAAATGAAACTATGTACACCGATTAAGCCCAATTAGTGCTCACGGGGAAAATTAGTGCTAATCTAGAAAAAACCAGAAATAATTTAATCGGGTTCTAGAAAAAAAAACAGAAATAAGTTAAGCCTAATTTTAAAACTTTACAAAGGCGTATAAACCGACAAAATTGGTGTTTATCATAGAAAAATTATTTTCATAAATTTTCATTCATAAATTGTGGATCAATCTAGCCCCTAAAAGATACAACGAGTATATTAAACAAACAAAATATAGAGGTGGTGTTCAGTAATGTTTGTGTTGAACAAAAAATTAAATAATAGAAATAAAATGTTCTAAAATCCAAGAATAAGCAATTCAGATAGCATATTCCTGTCAGGGATATTCATTTTAGAAAAATATAGTATCCGTATTGTGCTAATAGAGAATTGGCAAAATTCTATTGAACAACAATGGCCGTTGAGTGAACAATTTTCTGACATAAAGTGTTCTAGAAACCATCTCTGGATTAGCACAAATTCAGCCACTATTTTTTTCGGATGGCAGTAAACATTCCTGATAGGAATATGCAATCAGAAGTGCCAACTTCATTGGTTTCTAGAACACGTTATGTCATAAAATCGTACATTCAACAGTCTTTGCTTTTCAACGGAATTAGTAAAATTTGCACAAATTCGGCCACTATATTTTTTTGAAATGAATATCCCTGACAGGAATATTCTGTTTGAATTGCTTATTCTTGGATTTTAGAACATTTTATTTCTATTGTTTAATTTTTTGTTCAACACAAACATTACTGAACACCACCTCTATATTTTGTTTGTTTAATATACTCGTAGTATCTTTTAGGGGCTAGTTAGTTTTTCTATAATTTATGAATGAAAATTTATGAAAATAATTTTTCTATGATTAGCACAAATTTCGACCGTTTAGCCACTTTTGAAAAGTTTTAAAAGCTACAGCTTAAATTATTTCTGCTTTTTACTGAAATCGGGTTTTATTTGTTTCGTCTTTCAGGCGAAATATGAAATTTTCTTTCCCAGTTTTCGGCTCCTGGACTAACACTTATTTTCCCCGTGAGCTCTAATTAGGCTTAATCGGTATGCAAAGTTTCATTTTGAACTTCAAAAAATTTTCCAGCTGCAGTTTCCTATACATCTTTTATGGTATTTGTAATAATTAATTAATTTAATTTAATTTAATTTATTGGGATCGGGATATTGAAATACAGGATTTGAAAACGGGATTTTGGAACATGGGATTTAGCATTAGTTAGTGCAATAGGGTGCACTGAAGAGAACGGTCGGGCTGGTGGGTCAGAGTACGTAGAAGAGGTGCAACAGAAGATGTCGCCAGCTTCGTTTATGTATAGATTATGATGCAGTTTAATACATGTATTATTTTCAAACGGATATACAAAATGCATTCCATTCAAAAGTAAATTCATTTTCCGAGATAGTTTCCAGCCAGACACATACGTACATACAATTCGACAAACAATCAAAAAATACATACATTAAAATAAATTAAATTTAAATATCTTTTCGATTTTAATTTTAGCATAAAAAGCTGAAACCGACAGCATAACCAATACGAGAAAATAAATATTTTCTATTTTTTTTGGTACGTTGTATGTTTGTTCTTTATATATATATATATATAAAAAAAAATAAAGTTTTATGTTTGGCTTTATTTTCTTCGAAATCTTTCCAGATTATTTTTATTTTTTTTTTTCTTTGCTAGGAGGCGAGTTATTTTGTATATATGTATATATACTACAAATATATGTACATGCATGGTACATATCATCTTCATCTCAATACAATATGTACAAATAACATCTAACTATATGTAGCACTAAAAAATGACGGGATATAGAAAATTATGGATAAAGGAAATGGTGGAAAAACTATAAAAAAAAAATTTTACGTAGCTACCAGAATATAGTTGTTGTTGTATTGAGAAAGTAAAATCAAAGCTTTAAGTTTCGAAATGGAACGTAATATGTTTTATATGAATGCATGTATCCGTTTTATTTGGGTAAGCGAATGTTTTCTTTACTTACATTATACTCCCGCCCTCCGGTTTACTTTATATACACCAGTGGTATTTGTAAGTTTTCTTATTTATTTGTAAGTGGAACGAAAACGTATAAAATGACAGGAATTTGTAATTTTAAATATAATTTAATATTTGATTTTGCTGGAATGTTTTTCATTCTGTGGGAATCATATGTACATTGATATAAGTGGATTTTGTAAATTCCTTGCCACATAAGGGAAGCAAAATACGAAATAAAAAAATCTACATTTGTGTATCTCTGATTTAATGGAATTTTTTTTGTCATTTTTTGCATACGTATCGAGAACCTATATTCTTTTAATGCATTTTAGGAAAACGCATTGATTTGTTTTTTACAAGAAGTAACATAAAGTACTGGTTCAAAATAGAAATGCAAATACCGATTCAAAAGTAAGTATGAATTTAACACGTTAGGGAGAGAAGTTGAGAACTAACATTTCTGAAAAAATGTGCGAGTAATAATATTTACTCGTGTAAGGTAGTGGCATCGCTGAATATTTGGGTCTGTTTCGATTTTACCTGCATCAGCCCTGAAACTCGACACATTAAGATTTAATACTATAGTATCTGAGTGTGGTTGCAAAAGTTTTACGAGATCGTTGTGGCTGTGAGAAGCATGTTGTTAAGCATGTGTTCGGCCATATTACAATACATGGACACAATACATGTGTACGGCCATATCACAATTCATATATTATGTAATTTTTTTCCAAAAATCAGTGTGTATGATCATTGTCGTCATACACATATTGTGTTTTGACGAATATTAGAATATTCTTTAAATTTACCAATATATAAGAGTTGTCGTGAAGCACAACCCCAAGTCTTTTTATTTTAATTTGGATAACTGTTTTGAACAGGACGATTCATACACTTTTACAAAATATATGCCCACACCTGATAACATCTCTGAGTTTTCTGGAATTGCCCATAGTGTAGCAGGTATTTTGACGAAAATTTGAATTTTTTATGAAAAGCCTGTTAGCCCGAAAAATAAAAATAATTTACGTTTAAATCCCGAAAAATAAAATAAATTTCTAGGAACTGGCTTAAGCAATTTTTCTATTAAAAAATTGCTTTCTTCGTACTCGTTTAAAATTGTTCAGGAACTAAATGAATGGTTTCATAGTTAATTTAATAATATTATTTGTATGTATCTCGCAATTCCTGGCCCCACATCTTAGTAGACAAAAGGGTAGACAATAAAAATTAGTAATCTATAAAATAAAAGCTAAGGGCCGATTCCGGAATCTAAAATTTTAAGTAATGTTATATTATTTACATATTATTGTTATTCTTTTCAATATAAGAAACGGGGTTATAAAATATTTATGCCACGAGAATCGGAATCGTTGTTTTATAATAAAATAAAATAGAGAATGTAATCGATTCAAAGATTAGAATTATTTTTAATAGTTTCCAATTGTGCACTAATAACACTATTAATTAATTTAAAAGTAAATAAACTAAAACTTGTGTGAAGTTGTATTTAATATTATATTTAATACTAATTATTACATAGAAAATAAAGAACATAACTTGTCTTCTAAATTATTTAATTTAAAATTAAACGAAAGATCATTATTAAAGCATGAACCTCTGTTGACAGAGATTGTCAGATGTAACGGATGATTTTATTAGATTTGCAGGACTATTTCTGAGCTTCATCCGTACTCCCATTAATATATAACGGGGAATACGCATTGATTTGGAGCCACATTCATATACGAGTAGCTCGATTTTTTTTGTCTTCGAAAAATCGCACAACTTCAAAGCATCAATCTCTGTTCGTTGAGATTGTCAGATCTACCGGATGACTTCAAAGCATGAATCTCTGTTCGTATAGATTGTCAGATCTAACGGATGATTTTGTTAGATTCGCAGGACTATTTCTGAGCTCCATCCTTATTCCTATTATTATATAACGGGGACTAGGCATTGATCTGGAGCCACATTCATATACCAGTAAATCGATTTTTTTTTTAGAAAAATCGCACAACTTCAATACATGAATCTCTGTTCATAGAGATTGTCAGATCTAACGGATGATTTTATTAGATTTGCAGGACTATTTCTGGGCTTCATCCGTACTCCAATTAATATATAACGGGGACTATTCCAGAAGCCCAGAAATAGTCCTGCAAATCTAATAAAATCATCCGTTAGATCTGACAATCTCTATGAACAGAGATTCATGCTTTGAAGTTGTGCGATATTTCTAAAAAAAATAAATCGAGTTACTGGTATATGAATGTGGCTCCAGATCAATGGCTGATCCCCGTTTTATGTTAATGAGAGTACGGATGAAGCTCAGCAGTAGTACTGCGAATGTAATAAAATCATTTGTTAGATCTGACAATCTCCATGAACATAGAATCATGCTTTGAAGTTATGCGATTTTTTAAAAAAAAATCGAGTTACTCGTATATGAATGTGGCTCCAGATCAATGCCTAATCCCCGTTATATATTAATAGGAATAAGGATGGAGCTCAGAAATTGTCCTACAAATCTTATAAAATCATCCGTTAGATCTGACAATCTCTATGAACAGAGATTGATGCTTTGAAGTTGTGCGATTTTTCGAAGACAAATAAATCGAGTTACTGGTATATGAATGTGGCTCCAGATCAATGCGTATTCCCCGTAATATATTAATGGGAGTACGGATGAAGCTCAGAAATAGTCCTGCAAATCTAATAAAATCATCCGTTACATCTGACAATCTCTGTCAACAGAGGTTCATGCTTTAATAATGATCTTTCGTTTAATTTTAAATTAAATAATTTAGAAGACAAGTTATGTTCTTTATTTTCTATGTAATAATTAGTATTAAATATAATATTAAATACAACTTCACACAAGTTTTAGTTTATTTACTTTTAAATTAATTAATAGTGTTATTAGTGCACAATTGGAAACTATTAAAAATAATTCTAATCTTTGAATCGATTACATTCTCTATTTTATTTTATTATAAAACAACGATTCCGATTCTCGTGGCATAAATATTTTATAACCCCGTTTCTTATATTGAAAAGAATAACAATAATATGTAAATAATATAACATTACTTAAAATTTTAGATTCCGGAATCGGCCCTTAGCTTTTATTTTATAGATTACTAATTTTTATTGTCTACCCTTTTGTCTACTAAGATGTGGGGCCAGGAATTGCGAGATACATACAAATAATATTTATACGAAGAAAGCAATTTTTTAATAGAAAAATTGCTTAAGCCAGTTCCCAGAAATTTATTTTATTTTTCGGGATTTGAACGTAAATTATTTTTATTTTTCGGCCTAAAAGGCTTTTAAATGAATTTTAGTGAGGACACCCATCTTTTTATAAAAAGTCTTTTTTCGCTCTGGTTTTCGGGTTATCTTCACATACGTGCCACTGGCCACACTGCCCGAGACACAATGGCACTTTTAAGGCAAATTTTAGGAGAGCGAATAATTTCCAGAAATTCAGAAATTAATTGGCCAGCACGTTCGTCAGATTTTTCAGCAACCGACTATTTTCTTTAGGATTATTTGAACGAGCGAGTATATGTGAACAAGCCTGAGACAACCCTTGACCTCAAGGCCAACATTGTTGCAGAAATATAAACGCTACAGCCACAAATTTTGATAGATGTTATGGAAAGTGCTCTAAAACGAGCCGATCATTGCGAAGGCTGAAAACGGGGGTCATTTAAGTTATATTATTTTCCATACTTAGTGTAAAAAAATTTCCATTTTGTATATTTTATAATCTGAAAAAACAAAATATATAAATGAAAAATTTATTAAATTTTTAAACCCCATGGTGACTATTGGCCCACCCTGCATATTATTTCAAACATTTAAAGAATAATTTTTTTACTCGTAATAACCCCAACTTTTAGACTAGAAATATTTTGATAAAATTTCATCTCGATATTTACATGAAATATACATATTTGGCGATCCTTTTTAGTTAAGGTGTGCTTTACACTTTTACTTCATACACTTTTTAGAATTTACACTTTTCGTCAATTTGGGTAGCTACGCTTTTCGTTAAAAACTTCACATCGGTTATTTGATTCGGGCTGTCAAAATTAGTGTACATTTTATCAAATAAAAAACCTCTTAACGAGGTAAATGTTCGAGTGACGAAAGCCGAATTCAATACACAAAATTTCTGATATCAAATTTGTGCCGAAAAAAACAATTGTATTCGATTTGTCAACGATTTTTCGGAATGTTAGTGCATTCAGCGCGTTGTTGTTTAACATTCAAAAAACCGTTGACAAGTTGTTGTTTTTGACAGCTAGAAAGAAAAATGTAAACAAACGCGCCGAATACACTAACATTCCGAAAAATCGTTGACAAATCGAATACAATTGTTTTTTTCGGCACAAATTTGATATCAGAAATTTTGTGTATTGAATTCGGCTTTCGTCACTCGAACATTTACCTCGTTAAGAGGTTTTTTATTTGATATCAATGATTTTGGCAAGGCAAATTGAAAATGAATTGAATTGCGATTCGTTTTATTGTTGTCAGTCGTTTTCTATTTCGACTTTGAGTTCACACACACACACGATAGCACACAAGTTGCCGCTACGTGTTATTGTGCCTCATAGACAGACGCGCGGCATTGAAATGACCAAAACCAACAACAATATAAAGCCATGCTAATGCAACAAATACAGAAAAAACTACACCATAGAAAGTTGTATTAAAATATATGTGCACATCGTATGTGCGCACTAGTTTAATAAGTAGTGGTGCGAAAGAAAAAAATTAACATGAGATTGTTAGTGTAACCAATATAATCTTCTGTAGTTTGTTGAATAATGGCATCTGCGTTTCAGACTTTGTTCAGAGCTTAATTGTTGTTCGTTTCGCGAAAAACGAATTACGCATACTCTCACACAGCTGCCGGTTCTGTGTTACGGAGTGCGAATGATTCGTTCTTCTTCTCTCGATATTCGTCACTCCAGTGGCCTGCGTCTGTGTATGAGGCACAATAGAACGTAAAACAATAGAACGAAACTGTTTCAATAAAAAAATGGAAAACAATAAAACAAAATTGTTTCTATTGAAGAATGGTTCAATACGATTTATGTTTGGAAAGTATATGCTCTTGGCCTCGAAATAGTAAAGACTTATACATATTATCTTTTTTATGTTGAAAAGTAGGGTCAGGTCTCATCATTAGGTTCAGGTAGGTAGTTTTTTTTATTATGTCCAGCACGATAACCTACGTTCTGGTGTACTGTTTCTAGTGTGTGGAAGACGATTCTATTTCTTTATTTTGCATGCAATTTTTCAATCTTCATTTTGTAGTCTTTTAGTAGATTTTATTTCAGAATCCTTTACCACATGCCACAAACAGGTCATGCCGGGTGTGATCTTATTACACACCCGGTTCTCGTAGGCTATCGGCTGAACATTTGTAGTCTAGTTTTTAGTGTATGTTACAGAGTAGTAAAAATTTAGACCAGATGCATGTGTTTTTGGTAGAAATTCGATTGAGTAACTCAACAATTTTTTTTGCATGTTTCTTGCTGTTTTGTCACTAACTGCATGCGGCTACCATTCATTTTTGACTCCTTAAACAATTCTATAAAATATACATATTTTAGTGTGTTAGTTGGAAATAAAAGTTAATGGTAGCTAGCCTCTCTCTGATATTCCATCTTCATGCGATGGGAGGAGAGATTAGATCTATTTTTCAAAGAAATCAGCATAATGATAAAAAATATCGATTTTATGCAAGGAGACTCAAATGTTCAATGTTTTTGGTGATTTTTTCGATGACATCAATTTGTCAGTTTTTTCATTTTTTTTTGTTATGAAAAAAGAGTCACTGGTAAAAATTCTCTTAGCAATGATAATAATATGATGTATTTATATTTGTTTCATTATAATACGTTGATTCACTATCATTATGAACCGCAACGGACCGATATTAGGGAGCATTTGAGCCAAAAAATAAAATTTTGCAAAAAAATTAGGGTGGCTTTTAAGTTATGGAGGTCAATATCTAAAATATACGAGTTTTCTGGGACAAACGGTTGATGTCATATTGTAGGTGAGATTTGTGGCTAATAATCCTGAAAATATGAACTAAAAGTCTTGGGCTCATTTCTAGCAATTCGGCCTAATGTGGCCGGCCGATTTCGCATTTTTCCGTTTTTTTGGACAAAATGACCCTCCAACCTAATTTTTTGAATTCTTTTATTTGCTATTTGATAGCTGGCGTCAATACCTTTCCAACGATATGCATATGTCCAGGGTATGTCGAATAGATTCAGCACTGTGGACGTGGCAAAATGGCCAAAAATGGCCGTTCAGAGGCCGGCCGCGGCCAACATGGCGGCCAAATCAAAAAGTTGTAGAACAAAAATTGCTTAGATTTTTAAGTACTACAACCCCTAAAAATATGAGATCAAATAAAAGAGGTACGGACAAACAAACATATATACCAAAGCAAGATTATTTGGTGACGTCATAGAAAAATTTAAAATTGTCATAACTTTGGTCAAAATCATCCGTTTTGGACGTTTGAGGTGTCGTTGAATTGGTATTGAGGTCTACAATCATAATTTGCCAGTTAGAAAATAGTTTTGGCATTTTTGGGGCAGTTATACGCGAAAAACTGATTTTTTGGGGCAATTTTCAGAAGGTCATATCTCCACCCAATGTTGGTAGAAATTCATGCTTTTATACATTATTTAGGTTTATTTTTCAAGACCTTTCTATTGGTATATAACATGATCCTGGCGGCCTCAAAGTGAAGAAGTTCGAAACTTGCTGTATAATATACTTCGTTCGACTTCCAGCACAGTAGGTGCTTTCGTCACTCGTTTGGACTGCCGTCCAAAGTGATTTCTAATATTATTATGTTATGATTTTATATGGACAGTTTGTTCAACTTATAATTACTTGGTTATAATTATTCGTGTTTTGACGAATTGGGCGAGAAGGTGAATGTTAATCTATGGATTTTATGTTACATGCATATTATAGTTGATTACCTGTACACATATAAGTGCAGATATAGTTGATATACACATATATTGCATTTACACACCTAAATGCTACCTAAAAATGACTTGTGAAAGAATTTTTTTTAACTTGAATTACGATGTACGGGTTTGTTGTATTAGCTAGGAGAAGATGTGAAATATTAAACTATAATAGTTTCTGCTTACGGTCAAAATCGGTCAAAATCGATTCCCAGAACAGCATCTGAAAATATACTAAACCAAAACCAATCGAGTCCTAAATTTAAGGGTACTATAAAGTTAATTAATTGGCTTAAATTACGATGTACAAGGAAAAATGAATCAACAAGTCTACCGTAAAAGTACAATAGGATTCGGCATTTCCACAAGAAAGAAAAACTAGAAAATATTCCTGTTTAAATTCAATAGCGAAGAGATAACTTAAGTGAATTTAATGGGTATGCAGGTATATAGCAAAACGTGTTGAATGCTCAGTGCGAACCGAAAATCATGTAATAGTAATTTTTTATACTCCTTTTAACAATAAAGCGATTTAGGCGATACAAGATTATGTGGCCCACTGTTTTAACAATGATAAATTCTTATTACAATTGGCACCATAGTATAGTAATCTAGAAATAGTACTTTGTGATTTGTGGCCTGTACAGAACAGCAAATTATACGATTTATCCTTTATATACGAAATATTTGTTTCCATTCATTATATATAGCAATTTAATATTTTTATAATTTTTTTCTGTCTGAGAGGATAATAAATTGCTGTAAGTACCTTGTTCTAAAAAATAATTTGTATGTACCTTACCGTATTGCTACAGTTGCTGTTGTACGTAAAGAAATAAATTGCCTGAAATTACTCCAAATTAAATAAACGTTTTGTTATTTATATTGAAATTTGTAAAGAATTTTTATGAACATCTTTGACATTTATTGTAGATGGAAAACAGGTTTTATAAGAATCATAAAATCAACGATCAATTTAACTCCACCAGTTTAAAAATATGAAATTAGACATATCTATGGCCATTCACCAATAAATAAATGATTTAAAACTTTAATTTATTTTGGTAAAGTTAAAGCTAACCTACGCATAGCAAAAGCTTCATTGGCCATGTAAAAATTTATTAGTCAACTGCACAGTTCGTAAAAATCAGAAATAGTTTTTTTGAGCTTAGCCGCTTAGCTTATAATTTTCTTAAAGTGATAATAATATTTATATTTATTTTCAATATTGTGTTCAATACCCTGTTGCTAGCTTTTGGAACCATTCCGATTGTGTGTAAACGTTTTACAACAGTTGATCGACCAACATTTCAGCATTTTCAAATTTTTTGGGGGGTTTCCATGCTCTTGATCTTCAACGCTATGTTGATTTAAACATGAAAACAATGTTTCCGCTACACTTTTCTTTGCAGTGTACTACACTAAGTGTACGTATAGTACATTTACGCAGTAATAGTAACGGCACCTATTGGGAAGGGCGGAGTTCACACACCCAATATAAATTAAAATTTATTAGTCAGATAATAAAAAGCAAAGAAGATTTACGAAGACAATTTATATTTTTCTTCTAATTTGAGTCATTCCCGTTATTCATTTATTTAAGAACCCTCGAAATTTCCTACGAATAAGCACGTGAGTGAAATCGATCGCTCGATTTTTTTACTCGACCTCGCAATCGAATATATCGCGAATAGAAACTGCTCTTCACAGACGGCAGCATTTACCGCAGTTTTCGCTTCATTTTCCTTCACGGGCGACCGAACCAACTTCGGGCTGCTCTTGAAAGAATTTTAAAAAAACCATCACTTTTCCGCTTGACGCAGTAATTGGGTCTCAACGATTGGAAGTCTTTTGCCTAAATCAGTTCACTGAAAATCGTTCCGGGGCCGTTCATTGGTTAATTTATTTGGAAGATCCCCTAACTTGCCAAAATCACCAATATTAACCAGAATCTTTAAACCGAAATCCCTAAGTAGCTCACAAATTGAAGAATTTTAAAAAATTTGGGATGATTGTGATGAAATTTGAATTTCAATCGAGGTTAAAATTCTTGGGAAAACGAAAAACCAAAATCATGGCGCTAGTGCTAAACGCCTGAAGATCACTCGTCAATCTAAAAATAAGACTATTCCATCTGATTCTAGCACTATTGAAACACTTATATCAAAGGGTAATGTTGTTACACAAACTGCTGAACCTGATGTCTCTAAAATCATTGGGTTATGTGAGGATCATCTTATTTCTTTGAAAGCTGTGCGCAGTAAAGAATAAAAATACGATTCGAGGTTTTGAGGTAAATAATGTCGGGACAAACGGACAAAAGATATTTTTTTTAAAAGAAAAAAAAAATTATTATTGAGGAAATTATTATACCGGGTGTTTCTTTTAAAATGAGACGATCAAATATCTCGAAAAATAGCCACTCTACGGAAAAAATGTCCATAATCAAAATTTAATCATACCGCGGGGAAATACATTAGTGCAATAAAAATAGTCCCCCACCCCACGCTTTGTAGGTGGGGGTAGGTGGGGGGTAACTTTTAAACTAAGATAGGAAGCCATATTTTTTATTGCAGATACGGATTCTACGACTAAAAGTACGTATGATTTGAATGAAATATTTTGTTCGGTTCATGATAGATGGCGTTGTAATCGACGAAATTCAATTTTTTAAATTTCTTCTTCTTCTTCTTCGAACACACGCATTCGATTCTGCAATACGTTTGAAATAAAAAACATCACATTTTCATTGGAAATACTCGAAATTCGTCATCAAAACAATTTATTCAGTTTTGTAAATCACATTTAACGTTTGTGTTATTTCTTATTTTCATGTTTTTCTTAATTGCAAAATAAACGATTAAATACTTTAGAATGGAGCGTTTAACTGTGCCAGAGAAAATTGAAATGGTTCTGGTTTATGGAGAAGCTGGCAGAAATCTTGAAAATGCTGTTGCTATTTACGCTCAACGTTTTCCGGATAGGATTTGTTCACGTGCTTAATTTGGCCGTACTATCAAACAATTTATTACTGATGGAAATGTTCAACCGAAAAAGAGGATCCGTAGAGCAACAATGACTGGAGAAAATAATTAAATTGCTGTATTGGCAGCAGTGGCTCATAATCCTCATGTTAGTACACGAGAAATAGTTCGCGATTCCGGATTGTCCCTCACCAGTGTTTGGAGAATTTTAAAACGGCACAAGTATCATCCATATCATGTGTCTTTACACCAAGATCTTCATGGTGCTGATTTCCAAAATCGGGTAACTTTTGTCAATGGGCACGTGAACAAATACAACAAAACCCCAATTTTTTTCGTTGCGTAATGTTCTCTGACGAATCGTCTTTTACAAACCATGGAACGGTTAATCGACACAACATGCATTATTGGTGTTACAAATCCGCACTGGCTTCGTCAAGTTGAACATCAGCGTCATTAGACTGTCAACGTGTGGTGTGGAATAATTGGTAACAAACTCATAGGCCCTCACATTATTGAAGGCAAGTTGAATGGTCAAATGTACCGAAACTTTTTGGAAAATGAACTGCCAATATTACTTGAAAATTTGAACTTAGAAGAGAGACGGAACATGTGGTTTCAACATGATAGTTGTCCTGCACACTATTCGGTGGTGGCACGTGAAATACTTGATCGTGATTTCAATGGTCGCTGGATCGGTAGAGCTGGTCCGATAAATTGGCCCGCCAGATCACCAGATCTTACTTTCTTTTTGTGGGGCTATCTCGAAGACAAAGTTTACAAACAAGAACCAACAACACGTGAGAACATGATTGAGCGAATCAGAAATGCGTGTGCTCAAATTCAACCAAACACACTTCTCAGTTGTGTACAATCATTCGAAATGCGTATTAATAAGTGCATTGAAGTCGCAGGCCATCATTTTGAACACTTATTTTAAGCTAAAACTATTTTATTCACCTGCCATTTACATTAATAAATTGTTTTGATGACGAATTTCGAGTATTTCCAATGAAAACGTGATGTTTTTTATTTCAAACGTATTGCAGAATCGAATGCGTGTGTTCTAAGAAGAAGAAATTGAAAAAATTGAATTTCGTCGATTACAACGCCATCTATCATGAACCGAACAAAATATTTCATTCAAATCATACGTACTTTTAGTCGTAGAATCCGTATCTGCAATAAAAAATATGGCTTCCTATCTTAGTTTAAAAGTTACCCCCGCCCCACCTACAAAGCGTGGGGTGGGGGACTATTTTTTTGCACTAATGTATTTTCCCCGCGGTATGATTAAATTTTGATTATGGACATTTTTTCCGTAGAGTGGCTATTTTTCGAGATATTTGATCGTCTCAGTTTAAAAGAAACACCCGGTATAATATAAATTCAGTCATTGACTCATTATTACAGTCAAAATATATAAACAGGTGATTATATATAATTACCGGTCATTATATTATATAATCCCAATGCGTTTGGTAAATTTGTGAAATATCAATGATTTTCCTTTCATTTATCATTTTAACCGGTTATTATTTAATTACCAAATCCCTTTGGTTAAAGTGATAAATATGAAAATTTTTTTACTTAGTTTAAAATTATAAATAAAATTTAACACTTGACGAATTGTATAACGAATTAAAGTTACATTATAAAAAATGTATATTTACAAAAGTAGATTTTTTTAACATTTGTGGGACTATCAGAAGAAGCAATAAGAGCGATAAAACCTCTTTGATCTAGGTCTGCAAGGTTGACGAAGCAATTATTATTAATAAAAATATATATAATAAAAAGTAGTTTATTAATTCAATATTTCAATTTTAATTTATTCAAAATCGAATTTATCGTCAATTTGTTCTTCATCTTCATTTTTGTATTAAGGTTGTGATCTTCGTCAGGAGTTTCATGGAGGTTGCCTGGATATAGAATGCCAGCATGTTTCATGTTAATTGAGTAAACATGAGTTTTATAAAAAAAAACATTGGAAAAGTAAAACTATCGAGGAAATTGAGATACATTTTCTCGGAAAATTTGGCTTGTACTTTCTAAAAATTAAATATACACAATCCTAACGTCAAAAAATTAACATCTTACATTATTTAAAAAAAATAAAAACAGTGAAAAATTTTCTGGAAAATCAAAAAATTTAGCTTCCTTATCCTAAAAACTGTTGATAAACAATCATACATTTAAAAATTTCTAAATTTTTACTCTATAGCTGATTTTCTCGATTATTATAGTTTTAAACGTTCATATTTATCATATCACTTTTTTTTTTTTTTTTTATTTTTTATTAAAGCACGCAGGCTTATCATTTATTTTCAAAACGATTTTTTTACATATAATAATAATAATAATATACAAAATGAAAATAAATGAGTAGGGTAATCATCACCGATTTAACGGCAGTATTGATCTACAATTTAACAAGAAAAATTTGAAAAAAAAGTTATGAATATTACAAAAATTTAACAAAAAAAATATAAAAAATATAAACAATTGAAACTAAAATTAAAATTAAACTGCATCAGACTAAGACTCTAAATAAGAAATCGATATTAGGGTGCTCAAAAAGCCAAACTTTAAGTAATTTGAGAAATGATTTTGAATTTATTTGTTGCCGTATGCTAAGTGGAAGTTGGTTAAATAAGGAAGGAACAGTTACCAGGAAATATTTTCTAAAATGTTCACTAAAAAAATGTGGAACAACAAATAAGAACTGATCATTGTTCCTAATCTTGTATCGCACATTTGATCTCAATAATCGGTGCCCACTTCGCAAATAAAATAAAAGTAAAACCTTATAAACATATAGATGTTGTAATGGTAAAACTTTAAAACTCAAAAATAATGGCCATGCAGAAACCCGCGAAGACTTAAAACACATGATACGAATAGCATATTTCTGAACAATAATGAGGATTTTTAAAGTTGAATGATAGCAACCACTTTAACCAAAGGGGTTTGGTAATTTCATATAATCTCCGGTAAAAGTGAATAATTCTAAAAAAAATTAGCATATTAACCTACACAGTTGGTAATTATGTATAATAACCGGTAATTATATATAATAACCAATTATATACTTTAACCGTAACATATACATTGCATAAAAGCATACTGATAAGTGCAAGTGTTTCTATGATAAATGAATGTGGGCGTACGTTATATAAGTCATAAATTGAAAATCCAAAAATTACAATATTGAATTGTATTGCACATACGTATCTACTAACATATAAATGAACGAATAATGAAAATTATAGATGTGTGTGATATAACATCAATTTATATTGTAATATACAATTAAATAAGACCTCTTTCTCCCTCGCTGGCACTATATCCCATCAAGGGATTTGGCCGCCTCAAATCGCCTCGCTCGCAAAAACTGGCAAACTGTAAACGAAATAATAGTTGGCCATGCACAGCATGTTCCAATTACAGAAATTATTGATGAGATGAATAATCCCATTCAAGGGTCAGTTGACATTGCCAATGCATTCAACAATTTTTTTACAACTGTTGGTGACTCAATGCAGTCTACTTACAAAATGCGCAATTCTGAAGATTAATCACAGAACACTATGATATTATGAGTAGTTTCCATTTCTCACCTATTTCATCTGGGGAACTGTATTTAATAATTAATTCTCTTAGAAACCGATCGGCTCCTGGTATAGATGGAGTGTCAAACTGTACTGTAAAAAAAACGGCTTGCTTTCTGGTTGATGTATTATCGTTTATATTTAACCTAAGTGTGGCTACAGGAATTTTTCCGATTACCTTAAAGAAAACCGTGGTAGTTCCAATATTTAAAAAAAATGATAGAGCATCTGTAAATAATTATCGCCCAATCTCCCTTCTTTCGGTTTTTTCAAAAATATTCGAAAAGGCTATGAAAGCTAGGTTTGTAAGCTTTTTAGATAAATTCAATTTTCTATCTTCCTTACAATTTGGACTTAGAAAGAACAGAAATACCGAACAAGCTCTATTGTCATTTTTAGAACAAATAAGTATAAACATTGACCATAGTCTAAAGGCGTCCGTGTTATTTATAGATTTGACTAAAGCCTTTGATAGAGTGGAACATTCTACTCTTGTAATGAAGCTTTACCGCATTGGCTTTCGCGATACGATCCACAAGTGGTTAGATTCATATTTAAATGGTCGCACTCAGGTAGTCAAAATAAATGGTAATTTTAGCCATGTTCTGCCGATTAGTGTAGGGGTTCCTCAAGGTTCAGTCCTTGGGCCTCTACTGTTCCTCATTTATGTAAACGGAATTTTTAGCCAACCATTCTGTGGCTCCCCCATTGCATTTGCTGATGATTTTTCGTTTGCTTACAGTAGTCTTAGCTTACAAGATAACATTAAGTATATTGATAGTGATTTGAATATGCTCTCGGTTTGGCTCAAGGCTCACAATCTTCATCTAGGCGATAAGACGAAAATATTACATTTTCGACACGGATTGTCATCACCATCAGCCATTAAGTACCATGAGTATGGTTGCAATAAGATCTGTAATTCCAGTGGATGTTTCATGGTTGACTTGGTTCATGTTTATCGTTATCTTGGCATTTTAATAGACGAACAATTAAACTGGAAGGCGCATATTGAAGGGTTGAAATCTAAGCTTATATTGGTATCAAGGAAACTGTATGTTTTGCGTTCATATTGTCCATTATATTTATTAAGAATGGTGTATTTCGCACTAGCTGATTCAATTCTGCAATACGGTCTCTCCTGTTGGGGTAGTGCATGCTAAACCACGTTAATACCATTATTTAATAGGCAGAAACTCATTGCTCGAATCATGTGTTTTAAAGAATCGTGTTCACCCTCCTGGCCCATATTCCAAACTCTCGATATCTTGCCACTGCGTCACATGTTTGTCTTCAAGGTATTAAAATTTTTTTACAATATTAGCGGAAACTCATTTATTAACTATTCAGACTATAGTCTTCGTTCTAGTCTCCAATTCAAAAAAAATATCCCAAAATATAATTCACATCTCAGAAGAAGTTTTTTCAATGTAATTTCACCTATTATCTTTAACAAGTTACCTTGCAAGATTCGTAGGTGTTGCACCTTATCATTATTTTCAAAAGAACTAAAACATTGGCTTAGTACAACCAAGAATATTGAGGAGCTCTTCAGTTTCCATATTTAACACTAGTACGAGTAGAATTATACTTTCGTGATGTTTATATTATAATAATTGGATTCATCTGCCATAAATTTTTGTCTAGAGATTATATTATTATTATTATCTATTATATTTATATATTTCATTAGTATTTTATACCGTAAATTATTAATTAATTAAATTATAAGTTTATTTTATACTGTAAATTGTATTGTTATGTTAAAATTTTTTTTTTTTTTTTGTACGTATCTTATAATTTCGTTAAAAGGGAATCAGTGTACCTGGCCCGTGTTCTTTTGAACCAAAGGTACACTTTTCTTACCAATGTACATATTTTTATTATTGTATAATTCTTGTAAATAAAAGTTGGTAATGAACTTAAAAAAAAAAAAAAAAAAAAAAAATGAGGTTTCATAATCTTATTTTCATTTCGGATAATGAGTGATTAATTCATTGATCCTAAACCAGCCATGAAATTTTTTCCTTCTCACCACCGGGAATCCAACCTGGAACCTCCGGCCGCTAGAAAGCATGTGAAGTTATCCCAGTTTTTCATCCCAGGATTTTTTTTTATACTTCTTTAAGACGATTTAAGTTATAAACACAACAACAAAATATCCCATCCCAGTTTTTTTTTTATTTGTTGTTCATAAAAAACAAATACTTCGAAATTATGTATTGTGTTTTGGAAATAGTAATTCTGTATAATTTAGGTTCGAAATAATAATACGTCATATTATATGTTTAAAATATTAAGGATAACTTACAATGAGCGCCCCAATGCCAGCCGTATCTTAGGATTCACACAATCTTCCTGCTTCGATATGGCCCCATATAAATTTATATGAAAATCGTCTATAACTTCCAAAACCGTCCTGGGCCGGAAATAGCGATTAATGTTTTGAGATGGTATATAATTAAGTAATTGCTAATCAAGTGGCCTGTACCAGCCGTATGTTCAAATTTGAGGAAATGGTTAAGTTCCAAAATCTCAGGTTATGTTAAATAAAAATGTATATCTCTTAAGAATTACCTAGGCCGGAAATGATTCTATATGTTTCAAGTTGGCAATGGTAAGGGCAAACTATGGTGAGCTCCCCAATGCCAGCCGTATGTTAGGATTCGTACAATCTTCCTGCTTCGATATGGCCCCATATAAATTTATATGAAAATCGTATATAACTTCCAAAATCTTCCTGGGCCGGAAATAGCGATTATTGTTTTGAGATGGTATATAATGAGGTAATTGCCAACCAAGTGGCCAGCACCAATCTTATGTTCAAACTTGGCCAAGTTCCAAATTCTTAGGTAAGGTTCGCCCAATGGCATACAAATTGTGGCTTGATCTAAACATTTGTGAAAAGGAAATAATACATTTGGCTCATTATTATGATTCTTTATCGGAACTTTTAACAAATTTAAATAAATAAACATTTGGAAAACTACACCGGTGTCTTGTGAGCGATACAGTATATGAGGCGATATCGAAGCAGGTAAATTATATGCACACTTACCTACGAGTGGCACTGTACCGCTCACCATTATTTGTTCTTTTTAATATTTGCAATTTCTGGTATCGAAAAACTCCCAACTCTTTGGCAGTTTGCTTATTACGTTCTTTCTTAAACAGTGGCTACGTCGAGGTCGTACGGCTATTGACCCGATTTACGTACAACTATCTGCGCATTGCATAGCGCCGTTACAGTACTATAAACTGACATGAAAGAAAACCCTCAATTCTGCATTCTGTCACGAAATCATAGTTGTGTTTAATTTGAATAAGGATCGAAATAAGATTTTGATTGATTGGAATGTGCGACCAAACCTAAGTAAGATTCCCGGTTGACGCCGGGCCCATCCGCACACTCTTTTACATATAACAAGATGGAGGGATAGGAAAGGTTTGTTAATTATTATGGAAATTGACCCGGTTTCGGACACCTAAGTAGTCAATAGATAGTAAATTGTTAGTTGAAATGTAATATAAGACGGTTAGCTCAAGACAACACATTATGTATTTTTGATTTTTTTTCGATATAGTCAGAACTCAGCATCCTAAAAAAAATATAATTAAAATTAAAAATCTTTATTAATTAAGTTGCAGTAAATTTCCTGAAATAAAATGTCATTATTAAGAGTTAAATTAGCTTGAATGAAATAAATGTAATGTTATGATTAGTATTAACTAAATTTCTCTTAAAACAAGTTAAATCAAAATAAATTAAAACAAATCGAATCCAGAAATCATTAAATATTGCAGTACTAGTATCAAAGCACGAAAGGAACGGACGACCTTCTTTTTATCTTCAACTGGTAGAATCTTTGTGAATCTGTTGAATTAATGGATTTATTTATAAAAAAAATAGTTAAATAAAAAATTATATAATGTGAAGATCAATTGTCCTTGCCATCCCTAATGGCCAAATGAAAACTGGTTTCAAAAACAGCTAATCTGATATATGTAAGGTAATATCAATAATGTATATTTGGCACAGTTTTAGAACTCCAATACCTAAACAAATTAAAGCAGAATTGAATAGTTATTTTAAAGCAATCAGGAATCTGTAAGATGGTAGAATTAATAAGTAGCTAGCACAACTGTAGGATCCATTTTCCAAATAACCCAATCGTATTAAATAAATCATAAAAAGAACAACCAGCGATAATTGTTTATCAAACCTAGAACAAGCTAATCAAAACCTTCACCAATTTACTGTCTCCCAAACAACCTCTTCATGACAGTCTCCCGAAACAACCTAGAAAATAATTTAATTAAAAAAAGTCATGATCCCTGAAAAACTATCTAAGTACAGCAATATTTAACTGCATTTCAAATTTAATCTGTAGCTTCCAAGATATATGCAATTCCAAAAAGTATTCGCTGAAATGACAAATTTATTAGAAACCCGATAGCCATTATGATTCCTATTGTCTGCTCTTCTGACTTTTAAATTAAAATTTTAGTTTTAATTAGAAAATATTACGACTTCAAAGTTCAATGATCTTCAAGATCCTGTAATCAAAAATCTTCATTAGAAATAACTAAATAAATGAGCTTAATCAGGAACTGGATTGAATAATAGTATTAATAATAAACACCTCGTAAACCTCGATAACTCTAAATTTCTCACTAAATTAAAATATGTATAATGATTTAATAGCCAAACGCTGAATAATTGGATGAAGGAATATTAGTAAAATTCTAATAATCTCTGAAATCACATTGTGAAAAGAATTATTTTATAAAAGTACCAAAGAATATGTTATGTTTATCCAAGAGTACTCGTTACCCACCCTCTCTATAACCAAAAACACACTGCAACACACAAAGTTATATCCGAAACAACCCCAAAAGACGGTTTGAATCCTCTCCCCGTGACACCTCTACCATTCGCCAAGCGATCTCCCATCAACATCACTAATCGACAACACTCATGCTTCATACAGTCGTGATTATAAAAGTATCGCGGCAATCCTACAGCTCAAAAACCAAAACGTACGACCGATCATCCTAAAATTTCAAAAATGACTCAACTCCAGCGAAACCGACGGTAAACTTTAAGAAAAACATCTATAATATTCAGCAAAGATACCAACCTGGATATACAAATCCAAACCAAAGACAAAGGTTCCATGCAAAACTGCAAATTTGCCTTTTTATACCAACAATTGATTGATAATTGATTGACATCAACTCCCAAACAAAACGATTTAAAATAGCCCAAAATAGCTTACAAATACAGGTAACGACAGAGCATGTTATATGGATATAACCCTCCGTAAGTTGAGAAACACAATGTTCAATGAACAACCATCATAAACCACAGACACCGACCAACCACTCATCATGAACGAAATCTATTCAAAGCACTCTACCACAAATATCAAAGAAAATTTATTGCAATACGGCTCCACCATATCCTCGCCGCCTCTGTGAAAATTGATCACACAAATGAAATCAATGAAAAGCCGAACAACTAGGAAAACAACAACTAAAATCTATGATTTGATCTTCTGTTTTTTTGTGTCTTTTCATATCGAAAAACATTTACACACACAAGCACAAAAAGTAAACACCTATGCATATAACAAATATATAATAATTATGTAATGAATATAAATAAAATAATATGAAAACAAAAACAACCCTGATCTTGTAAATTGTTTCATCGTAACCAAACCAACACATATATACCCAACGACCAATTAGCCAAAGCTAAAAGCATATAACAAGCTATGTATATACATCGCAAAACCACATTTTTAGTGGATATTGGAATGTATGTATACCTCGCTATACACCTCCAATACTAATCTCCATGCAAAATATATAATCTACGAGTAAATATATATGTATACCAAACAAAACGTAGAATTCAAAATTACCGGCAAAAAAACCAAAAATAATCGTAGCGAAACAACAACAAAAATTGTTAAGCGAGTGTAACAAAAACAGAACAACGGTATTAAAAATCCCTTTCTCGCGCAAACTATACTCGATTGACCCACTAGATGAGAATACTAGTACTCTACACCTTTATGAGTTATAAAATACAGTTAAAAGGTTTATATACTTAAAATTTATTTGGAAAAAGTATATATAATAATTAAAATATGTATTGAAACAATGAATAAATGAACAACACTTATCTTAGCATCCTTTGGAATCAAAAAGTCATACATATTGAAGGTTTACATATAGCGCGTGTGATGCATTCAAGCAACGGTATTAAAATATGTAATATAAGTGTAAATTGTTACGTACATATTCTACACCAATGCAAACACACCACACACAAATTTATATAAACATACAATATGTACAACTTTTCACTTTACTTATCAATTTACACAAATTATTATTATATTATTATTATTATTTATTTATTTAACACATATAAAATTATTAGTTATTTATTGGTTAACTATAACAAATTTAAATTAAATAATTTATTTATTTCGAGGAGAGACAAAAACACGTCTTTCCTCGACGACGATCAATCGCCGACCTTGAATAAGGATCGAAATAAGATGATGAAAAATCCTATTTCCACGCTGCAATGAAAAAGTGGTAATCCTATAATAAGATTGGCAATGAGGGGTTCACAATAGTGTGTCCTTATTACCAACTCAAAACATAAAGAACAATTTCCGGCCTAGGAAGTTCTTAAAAGATTTACATTTTTATTTAACTTAACCAGAGATTATGGAACTTGATCATTTCCTAAAATTTGAACATAGGGCTGGTGCTGGCCACAAGGTCAGCAATTACTTAATTATATACCATCTCAAAACAATAGTCGCTATTTCCGGCCCAGGAAGATTTTGGAAGTTATAGACGATTTTAATATAAATTTATATGGCGCCATATCGAAGCAGGAAGATTGTGCCAATCCTAACATACGGCTGGCATTGGGGAGCTCACCATAGTTTGCCCTTATCATTGCCAACTCGAAACATATAGAATCATTCCGGCCTAGAAAATTCTTAAGAGATATACATTTTTATTTAACATAACCTGAGATTTTAGGACTTGGCCATTCCCTCAAATTTGAACATACGGCAGATGCTGGCTACTTGGTCAGCAATTACTTAATTATATACCATCTCAAGTGCCTACGGGAAATAGCGTAAAAAGTCTTAATATTTTAAACATATAATATAACGTATTATTATTTCGAACCTAAAATATACTATTAGTTACTACGTGCCAAAACACAATACATTATTTCCAAGTATTTGTTTACATGAACAACAAATAAACTGGGATGGGATATTTTGTTGTTGTGTTTATAACTTAAATCGTCTTATAGAGGTATAAAATGAAAAAACTGGGATGGAATAGAATAGTTTCGTGTAAATAATAATAAAAAAAATCCTGGGATGAAAAACTGGGATAACTTCACATGCTTGCCGCTAGATCAAGTATGCTGACCACTTTGCAACCGGGGCGGCAAATAAGACGTCTACTAATATATAATTCAATATTGTCAATAATAAAATAATATACTATTTAATTAGTTAATAGTTTAAAACAACCAGTACGATTCATTAAATTTATTCTTCAATCAACATTTCAACACCAGTTAACGCACGGATCCATTCAACAGTCAACAACACTGAACAAACCCAAGAAGTTACAACATAATTATTTTGTTTTGTTTTTAAATTTAAATTTTGTTTTCTTTTTGTTTATTCCCATCATTTAAGTTAAATTCTGTAGTTAAGATTTGGATTGTTTTTGTTTTTTATTATATATAATCTGGTTTTGGGTAGTTAAGGGTTAGTGAAATCTATAGCGAGCATGTTGTGGACGGTATTTTTTGTTATCCATTTTTTTATTCACTAGAATTTTCATTTTTTTTTTTGTTTCAATATTTTTTTTGTTGTTATTATTCGGATGCGGTACCCTTAACATCATGCTAAATGCTATAATTGGGTGGCATGTTTCGATTACTGTGATTTAGACGGTGTATAGTAAATACATTTTACGTTTTTTTTTTTACTGGAATTGCGAAATTCGTCTCGAGTTGAGCTTACCCAAAGTGTTCTAAAAATCGTTTTTGTAAAAAAGTTTTCAATCAAACTTTTCGGTGTATGAATTGAATAATCAAGCCCGTCGCCATTTCAAAAATTGCTTAGAACAAAATAACGAAATTGTTGGTCAGTTGTTAACTCCAAAAAAGGAACATTCGACTATCCTTGCACTATGCATTTAGGTCAAACGTAATATGATTGTACTCGTGATATTGCGGAAATGTTTGGTACATTTTGTTCGTCCAATTTTTTAGCAACTAATGCAACAATATCTGCTGAAAATCCTGTTGTTAGTAATCATCAAATCTAGAATTGGCGTTCAATTTATTTTATTTCAATGACATTTTTAATTACATTTCTAGATCAAAGCTAATCGTGCCATGTAATTCTAATGCGCCCAATCACTTGCTTTTCCGTTATCATTATTATTTAATAGATCATTGAAAATTGGTTTTCTCCCTGATCGCTGGAAATCGTGCCATGTAATTCCAATTTACAAAGATGGTAACAGGTGTAATTGATAACTACAGAATTGCAATATCAATTTTACCAGCTACACTGAAAGTGTTCGAATGCATGGTGCGTGATGTCATGGTTCATGAATTTGGTAATTCTACGACAACATAATCTCTTTGAATTTGTTCATTTCGCAATAAATTCAATTGAAGATGGTTCGCAAGTTATT
Organism: Nephrotoma flavescens; assembly: GCA_932526605.1. NCBI lineage: Eukaryota > Metazoa > Arthropoda > Insecta > Diptera > Tipulidae > Nephrotoma > Nephrotoma flavescens. Next base: position 180,871,552 of record OW052222.1, read on the forward strand.
TATAAAATAGTAAACTATTTTATCTAGATTACCGAAAATCGTTTTACACTCAAATTTATTCTGCTGAATGTATTTCCAGTGGTTATGGGGCCACTTCTGGTGTTCCTCGCATGGCAGACACTAAGGGCTTTTTTATTCTTTCTGTTTATTAACGATATTAACGTAAGTCTGCTTAATTCGAAGTATTTGTTGTATGCATACATGACATGAAAATTGACGTTAGAATAATTGCGGCTGCGAATTTCAGCAGCGTGACTTAAGTAGTTTTTATGAATGGTGTGTAGACAATATATTTATTTAATGTGTCAAAATGTCGAGTTTTGAGTTTCCGCAGTAGGAAGAAAAATCGACGCGTTTCTGAATTTTGATGATCTTGGCATCGTAATGGACGAAAGCTTAATTTTAAATCAACACCTTAACAAGATTATTAATAAAGCTAGATTTTACAAAATTTCTTGATGGTTTTGTAAATTAGAATTGTCAAATAAGTGACAAACTCGTGGGAATTAAGAATCTTGGGATATGATGGTATTAGTATTGCTTGAAGAACATTTTTGGTTTAGGGATGAAATCCTGAAACAACTTCACAGACTACCAAAAATTTTGTTTTTTATTTTGCTGGTGCCATAAGGGAATTAATATGTGATTTGTCTAATGAATTTTAACCAGGTTCCATTGCTACTGCTGGATGAGTCACACTGACAAAGTTAGGGGGGGGGGGGGGGAGGGGCGGATCTCGTTTCCACTTACCTTACCTGGCCACGCTCAGTTGGTATACACAAAAATTCTTTTCACTTTATATTCTTCTCCCATCTACTCCATAAAAATAAACTCATATTAGATATCTCCAACGTATCAGCAGTGTCATGCTGCAAAGTGTCTTAGAATAGGTACATGATTTGGTCTCGTTATCTCAGTACTACTTTTACTGATTGGAACTATAAGGCAGCTCTTAAAAATGTGGCTTTCTAAATCTGCCTTCCAATGTGCTGTTATTAAAGACTGCAGGCTAGGCTTAACAATATCCTTTAAACACTTATACACACAACCTAAACAGAAAGCGTGCTTGCAGCGTTAATTTTTTCCCAAGAATCATAATCTTTTAAACTTATACAAATAATAAAAATTTCAATAAAAATTAAAAAGCAAAAATAAAAATTCAATCAGAAGCTAAAGAAATAATGAATTCTTTTGTTTTTAACTTTTAAGTTCTTTTTTTAAGTTAAAAAGTTTTCTGTAAAATACAAATTAAAATTTTTAAGTTTTTATTGAGCAGAGAGCAAAAGCAAAAAATAATTTCAATTCAATTTATACTTACTTATGCATTAGCTATGTAAGAACATAGTTTATGTATACCATACCCAAGTACATAATATTATTTTGCGAAAATATTTTAAATCAACTTTATTTTTTCTAATTTTGTTTTTGTATTTTTGGTTATGTGTACAAAACTGTATATAAAACTGCATACTTATTTTGGTTTTGTATACTTGTGAAGTAAAAAACTCAAAACTTTTATTTAAAAATTTTATTGCAAGAACAAAATTAAAAAACCATTAGACTTTTCATTTCAATTGAAATATTTTCCCCCCAAAAAAAAAGCAAAAGCAATAACAACTTAATGGAGTTTCACATTATACCGTTAAATAAAGCAGCATGTTTATGAAAGTTAGCAAACGAGGCTAATTTAGTGAAAATAGATTTTTTTAATCAAACGAGCTACCTGTCAATACTAAGAATTTGGGGTTGGATGGCAATGGAATGGTATAAGTTTGATTTTTCTCATGTTATGTTAATACTACGTGCGATTGTCGACATGTCTGAAAACTTGCTGTCTAAGTATTTGGTAATTGTCTTATTATCCTAGGGGCCAAATAAGTTTACATTTTGATACTAAATTACAGGAATTATTCGTTAGTATATGAATCGACCAATATGCATACCTAAATTTATTCTCATTTGATATAAAATAGCGCGATGTTACAACAAACCTGCCATTATAGTTAGTACATGCGGTTAAACTGGACAACATCCTCATCGTGTACCGTTTGTATGATGAATACACTTAAAATTGAACCACAAATAAAAACCAAATACAGGCTTGAGCGGCGACGAAATCGAATTCATATACAGTCAAGTCTGTCAAGCTCAAAGTTCCAAGGGACCGAAAAAAAAATCGAAATAGAAAAAGATTGCCTGGATAATTAAATGTAACTATGTATAGTTAAAATTACAATGCCGCTAACTCACCTAACTGTTTATTTTTGTGATTTGGGAAATGGGATTCTAAAATGATTTTTGGAAGAAGTTCTGGAATATAGCCACCTGGGACGAAACTCGGCAATTTCTTAACCGATTATGATGTGATTGGATATGTTGGATGGAAATGGGATTCTATAATGATTTTTGGAAGAAGTCTCAGAACATGGCGACTGGACAGAACTCGGTATTTTCTTAACCGATTAACTTTCACCAGAAATCTGTGCTGATAAGCACAAAGCATTTAAATCATTCGGAATAAGATCGATTTATCTCTGCTTTTAGCTACCACAACCACAGTGTTAAGTTCAATGCTCCTTGACGTTTGTAATGATTCGGTATTATCTCATGATAGTAATGTAGATTATATAATTTCCAAGAAAAATAATGATTTTTGTTCTTTTTTTCTGGTCGATGATTAGTGAACGATTGAAATAAAAGGGGAGTAAGTTTTCATATTTTGAAGAGAATAGTTGTATGTAAACATACAAATAATAGATAAATAATAAAATTGATTAAGAAGTCAAATTACACGAAGAAAATAATAATAATTAAGTGAGAATAAGTTTAAAGTTTGTTACAGTATGGCTACTGCCTGGTGATTTTTTCCGGCTACAACTCAGGGAGAAATGCTATGGGCCGCAGGGTTTGAGGCTTGCATGGTTCTTGGCTTACACCGTGATTACAGAGATAAAAAAAACGCAAATTATAAATAATCACAAACCGGAGTTCCGCCGAAATTTGTCGGCCGGAACCTGAGGAACGAACAACAAAAATAAAAAATTAAAAAAATTATAACGGAAGGAGACCAATGTGAACTCCGAGCGCGCGACACCCACCCGGTATGCGGCGCTCGATTACAATAAAATTTAAAATTTTCAAAATTTAAAAAAGATTACAATGTATAGAGAAAATAAAGAGAATAAAATAAATAAAAAGAAAATCGTATTTTACAACAAAACATTTTACCGTTGCCGCCTTGGTACCGTCATACCCCAGGTGGTGCCACACCCGAACCGTTGAGCGTTATCCCGCCTTTGTTGGGATTTGTGTGCCTTCGTTGTGCTTTGTATGCCTTCCTTGGGCTTTGTGTGCCTTCGTTGCTGTGACCGTTGGGCTTTACTATGCCTTACACTTTTGCGGTGACCGTTGGGCTTTGCTATGCTTTAAACCGTCGCGGTGACCGTTGAGCTTTGCTATGCCTTAAACCGTTGCGGTGACCGTTGTATTACCGATACTCCTGCTCCACCCGCCGGTAACTATATTTTGCCTCGACGCCCAAAAATCGTTGGGCGCTGTTTCACCGCAAATATATTGGACCCTTAGCTGATCCTAAATAAAACCGTAAAAAATGAAATTAAGTGCCCTCGCCTGGCCACGTTGTATAGTACCGTTGCGGCACACCCTTGCTAATTTTGGTGCCCGTTATAAAATTATCATACCACTCGTTATAACCTTACTCGAACGAGCCTCGTATCGGCTGCGTCTAAAAGGTGACACCTTGTAACGAAAACTGAGTCATTCACTGAACACAATAAAATTTTCAAGCTCGTCTCTAATTTCGACTTTACCGCTATCCAAATCACTTTATTTTATTAATTTTTCCAAACTCTAACATAACCACCTCCATTTTGTGTTAGGTATATTTACTTTCAAGACACCAACGAAATATGTAAAAAATGAATTAACCACATAAATATATATATTTTAATTGTATTTATTTTTACTCGCTTATAATTTTTATGATCTATAATTTTATTCGTTTGCTGTATATAAAAAAAATTAAGTTTATTTTATATAAACTACATAGAATAAAACCAAAAACTGTTCATTGCCAACATCGAACTTCACTTATAAAAAAAAATCTCTCTTTTTCTTTTTTCTTTACCACACATTTATATTCAAAAATCCAGAACCGACTGTCTATCAAAAAAAAAAAAAATTCTCGCACCGCAACGACGCTCAAAACGTTCTAGAAGAATTTTCTTTCTTCTCTGTTTTTCGTTTGCATTAATTCGCATTGATGTAAACGAGAAGCATATAAGAAAAAACATTCTTCCAGAGCGTTTTGCTTTGCACACACCCGATGCAAATTGGTCTCGTTCTCAATTTTTATTTCTTCTTACCACCGCGCCAAGGTTGACATGGAGCTTGCAATGTGCAGGTGGTATACTGTAGTTGTGTGAGTAGGTGAATAGGTGAATGGGTTAATGATGTAGCATGAATGCGTGGTATCACAATGGGCCAAAAATGGCCTAAGTGTCAACCACTGAAACTACTACTACCACCGCGCCATCACAAGAAGGTGTACTAAACAATTAATACCGGAAGCGAAGACACAAACTACCCAACCGATTAAGCAAAGACACAAATCGAGGGGAATAAAATATAAAAAGAGGTAGTTACGAACACGTAGTCGTAACAAGTTTAATTAAAAAAACACAAAACAAAAAGAAAAATTATAAAGGATATTTAAATTAATGTATCGCTAGTTTTAAGTGCCAGTTTAGTTTTAATTTACTGTCGATTATTTTGTGTGATAAAAACGATATGAAACAACATCGGACAATGAAATGCGTGCTTCTGCTTCGTTTTTTAAATCTAACTGTCTAAAGTTAGTGAAAAGAAAAATCATAAACATTATTTTTACATAAACGAATAAACAATTAAAAATAAAATTAGTGTAACTGATGAATAAAGATCAAATTTATAGTGACTTGAACAAAAACGTATATTTTATTAAAAAGACAAAATAATTTTCTAGAACAAATTATTCATGACTAGAATTTGTTACTGTGTTCCTACTAAAAATAATATGTATAAACTTGGTCGTTGTGCTGGAAAATCTGCAAACTTTAAGCATAGAAAAATAAGTTTACATAGATTTCGCATTTTTATAAATCGAGAGATAAAAATGAGTTGTGTAAAAAACATCTGATAATTCCAATGTCATGATTGTACTTGTGACTTTGGCGCGTAGTGTAAAGTCACAAATACAATCATGACATTGGAATTATCAGATGTTTTTACACAACTCATTTTTATCTCTGGATTTATAAAAATGAGAAATCTATGTAAACTTATTTTTCTATACTTTAAGTATGCACAACGGCGGTCAAGGACGAACAATTAGTAAAGTCTAAGAACATATATGTTATAAATAAATAAATAGCTAATCCTTATTCTAATAAAAATCGTGTAAATATTACTAATTAATAAATAAATTATAATAATAAATAAGAAGAATTTTATAATCGTCCGTGAATTTAATTTGTTTAGGAATTTTTTCGGCTTTTCGGACAAAATATTATTTTAATGGACACCCATACGATGTTTACGGCTATTTTAGTAGCAGAAACAAAGAGACACAACATCACAACATTGGATTCGTTATCTCAAGCACCTAATTCCAAGCCGATCCAAATTTATGCAATAATATTCGTGGTCTTATTATTATTACAATGTCCTATTTGACACCATTTACGTGTATGGAGGGTGCTACTTGAATTTGGTATATCAGCTGCTGGTATAACAACTTCTTGTGGTTTTGCTGTAGAAATCTGATATTCAGAAGCATGTTCTTCAGCTAGACGATACAAAAACTCTTTTCTTGATATATTTTCAGTTGTAGTGTTTTTATACAATATCCAGGCATTTATTCCAGCTAAATCTAGAATATTGAAAAAACTTGAAGTGGCCATCTTCTGGAACCTGATTTGACACTATATTTTCGTGCCATTTGGTTAGTCACATCGACGCCAAATTTAGTATTGTTTATAAAAAGATACAGTTGTTTGTGCTTTGTACATAGAAAAGTACTTTCTTATTCCGTTTACTCTTGTAAATAGTAAGTGTACATCCATTTGATTCGTAAAGCAACGTTGAAAAACGATTTCTTTCTTTTCCTTTCAAATTTTTGGGAGTTCCTATTTATTTCCACGTATTGTTCCAACCAATGTAGTATTTTTGACAGTAATTTGAGCGCAAGAGAAAAACTTGTAAAAAATTGTCTGTTGTTACGGTTCTACCTTTCATAATGTATGGTTCTAAAAGTTTCATAACAATAAATCCACTTATAGATGGTTATAAATCTCGTGCATATATACTCGTAAGGAAAAACCAAAATTGTATTGCAAATTTGTCGGGTTTGTTTGGCATATATTGTGTGAACCTGCATCTGGCCTTCATTGAAAAATGTTGCTCATCCACCGTAATATATGCACCTCACATTTTTTTTGTCAAAACGAATATAACGTATAATCTCCGTAAAATCATTTCTACTCATAGTTTTGGAAAAGAAGTTTGGTTCCCACTTCTTATTCCATAAATATTCAAGTCTCAAATTTTTTGCTTCGCATGCCCCACGTGTGTACAATATTTCAATGAACGCCTTCAATTTTGTTTGAGTAAGTACCCATTTTTTATTCAAAACTCGAGAAGCTTCAAACTCTGTACAAGTTCTTACATATTCTAAAATAAAATGGTCAATTACTAATAAAAATGCGCTACTTATTTCCTCCTTCATAATATTTCTTTATTCCATATGCTGTAGGCCCGGAAGCATCCTTCAAAATACTGTCAACTTATAATCTCTTTTATTTTTTTCCAAATAGTTCAATCTGTAGAAATTTAAGTTTCACTTTCATCTGCGTCACTAGAACTGGACCGAGTTTTTCTTTTCTAATTTTCCGTTCATACTAGTCGTTGGTATATCCCCCAAAGAAATATATTTATGGATAAAAGCCTGCAACTGTGGCTTGAGTGCATATGAGATATGATTCATTAAAACACCCAGTTGTAGCGTATTGTCTACAAACCATTCTATTTATACTCTGCTATCGAGGGTGATAATACGATGAAAACAATCCGTTGCTGATATTTCATTCAAATTTGCTAACTAGATTAAGTTTTATCGATTTATTGATTGAGATAACCTCAACAGACTTAGTGAGTGGTGTGTTTACGATTCATTACATCTCAATATTAAGAAATATATAAAACTAGCTGAGTTACCCGGCGTTGCACGGGAGGTATATATTTCAAATATATTGATTGTTATGCAAGAATTCTCTCTTTAGATCGCTGTAGTTGCAATCACATATGAAAAGAAAATTATAAGTAGCTGTATTCAGTAACGGGTGCCTCCGTTAAAGCATCCAGGCGAACTTTTGTAATGATATTATTGGACATCCTGTTTGTGGGGATAGATAATTAATTTTGGTTTGGTATTTGTTACCAGTTGCCAAATAATTATACTCCATTTTTACAAACCTTCAACCAGATCAAAGTTAATAATAAATAAAAAGATATGTTAGTTAATAATTTTTATTATAAAGCCTTTTGATAAACAATATTTTTGGTTTTTCCATTTGGTGTGTAAATAAATAAATTTTTTGGCATTCCCACTCTGGAGCAAGCAACTTACAGTTGGCCATGTGAAAAGCATGAATTATCCAAAATAACACCAGCTATTTTGAATGATTGCCCCTGGACTTTGTTGATTGTCATTGCAAAAGCAAGGCGTAATGGGAATTGTAGTCGCTTGAATTCAAACGGCAAATCGGTGGGAATCATAGAAATGCGCGGAATTAGCACATCGTCTCTTTTACTTTTACCGGTAATAATCGTTGCTTCAATCACATTCGGCATCAATTTCTTCACACAAAGCCGTGTTCCGTTGCACAATTTCTTTGGGTCTAAATTCGGAAGCAGTATTATTGGTGAACTCTCTTTTAAAAATAGTATGTGTGGTGGAATACCAGGTGGCTCCAAAGAATTAAGAAACTATTGGATAATTGACGGTTTGATTCACATCAGTAACCGTGTCGGTAGATTTGTATTTCATTAGTGGCCCGGGTAGTTCCGATTAAATTTCATTATTTAGTTTATTAACGCCGTCATTTTTGGGACCTAAAGATTGTCTTAAATTTAAATTAATAAAACTAATTTGAATAATTAAATCAATTATAGTAGAGGTATGATTTGTGTATAACAATCGCACGCTAGATTTCCTTTTTGGTGTCTAAATTTTTTCGACTAAGGCTGCGGTCCAATTCGTGACTTATTTTGTGGAGACTGACTTATTTGAAAGTCTACAATAATTCTCCTGTCGAATAGACTTATTGGTAACTTGCTAGAATTATTTTGATCAGTTACCAGTTTGGGCGCAAGCCTCGCATAACGGTCAAACAAGTCTACAATAAGACTAGTCGACAGGACGCTTATTGTAGACTTTTAAATAAGTCAGTCTCCACCAAATAAGTCACGAATTTGACCGCAGTCTAAGGCGCTATTTCGGAACATTTAAATAATTGTATCTATACATACATGTAAAAATGAATTCTTGATCCAGGGCAGACTTCCGGATTGGAGCATGTCACTAATTTCAAATAACCCCTTTCCTAAAGTCATTCCCTTCAAAAAATCTTAAAAAAATTGAAATTTGAGAAAAAAATTTGTACCACAGCCCCTTGACCCCAGGGTTCAGCCCCTTCAAGAGTATCGTGGTCTTGGTCCTGAACATGCAACATATATATGGTAAAAATAACATGACGATCAGTAAAGCGGCTAAGGCGTTATTTCAGAACAATCAAATAATTGTATCTTTACATGTAAAAATGAATTTTTGATCCAGGGGCGGACCCCCCGAGTTCGAACATGTCTCTTATTTCATATAACCCCTTTCCAAAACTCATTATCGTAAAAAAATTTAATTTTTTGAAAAAATTTGTACCATGGCCCCTAGACCCCGGGGTCCAGCTACTTTCACAATATCGTAAGATTTGTCCTGAACATGCAACATTTCCATGGTAAACATTTCATGGCAATCGGTTGAGCGACTGAGAAGTCATTTTGGAATAATCAAATATTTGATTAGGAATCGAACATGTAAATAATTTCATATAACCAGCCCCATAAACTCATTTTCGTGGAAAAATTTAAAGAAAATTAAAATTTTCGAAAAAAATTGAACCGCAGCCCCTAGACCCCGGGGTCCAGCCCCTCCCAAAATATCATAAGGTTAGTTCTGGATATGCAATTTGTACATGGTAAAAATTTCTTGGCGATCGGTTGAGCGGCTGAGACGCCCATTCGGAACAAACAAACAAACAAACAAACAGGAATTCATTTTTATATAGATTATCACCCCTATTCCCCTAGTCGCATCACTTCAAGTGACGTGACTACTCATCTTCCTGGTTACTAGATCATTAAATCGAAACTTAAAAAATTATTGTTCAATAAAGTCGTTCTGGCTGTTTTTTAAATCTTAGTATGCTGCTTTATAAATATTTCCTTCCGACTGCTATCACCCCAAATGACAATTTCTATCACTTGAAATTTTGGCGTGACAAATAAATTTCAAACTAATGAAGCCAATTAAGATTTAAAAAAATTTCATTGAGAGTTTTGCAAAAATTTATTTAGGAAATTTTGATTTTAAAATCTAGTAACCAGGAAAATCCATAGTCACGTCGCATGAAGTGATGCGTCTAAGGAAATTGCGCAGTATGTCTTTTCATCGAAAATAATATCCAATAACTTCGGCATATAAAATAAAGGGTGCAGAAGTTCCAAGAGTACGTAAAATTATTGATCTAGGAGTCACTTTAGTTGGAAACGTTAATTTTAACCGTCATACAGATAATTGTATTGCTAAAGCTAATTTCATATTTGGCTTTGTCAAGCGGTGGACTGAGGAATTCACGGATATACATACTCTCTACGCAAATTATATTACGCTATGTAAGATCAAATGGAAAATGTGGCTCGCTTTACTTTACAAGGTGCAAAGAATATAACATGTGCACGCTTGAAAACAGGCGTCTACTTCTGGATGCCGCTTTTATCGGAAATGTCCTTCTCGGCCACATCGATTCATTCTTCATACTGGAAAACATATCCATAAATGTCCCAAGCAGGACTGGAGGAGAGCAAGTTAAAATCGGATTTTCTAAATGCTTACTAGGCCCTTTGACAGTTTCATATTTGAAGTACTAACTGTTAATTTAAATCAAATAAAAAACCTCTTAACGAGGTAAATGTTCGAGTGACGAAACCCGAATTCAATTCACAAAATTTCTGATATCAAATTTGTGCCGAAAAAAACAATTGCATTCGATTTGTCAACGATTTTTCGGAATGTTAATGCATTCAGCGCGTTGTTGTTGAACATTCCGAAAAATCGTTAGCAATCGTTATTCTTGACAGCTAGAAAGCAAAATGTAAACAAACGCGCCGAATGCATTAACATTCCGAAAAATCGTTGACAAATCGAATGCAATTGTTTTTTTCAGCACAAATTTGATATCAGAAATTTTGTGAATTGAATTAGGGTTTCGTCACTCGAACATTTACCTCGTTAAGAGGTTTTTTATTTGATTCCATCTTCATGCGATGGGAGGAGTGGTAAGATCTATTTTTTTAAAGAAATCATCATAAAGATTAAAAAAGTATCGATTTTATGCAAGGAGATTGTTCAATGTTTTTGGTGATTTTTTCGATCACATCAATTTGTCAGTTTTTTCATTTTTTTTGTTATGAAAAAAGAGTCACTGGTAAAAATTCTCTTAGCGATGATAATAATATGATGTATTTATATTTGTTTCATTATAATACGTTGATTCACTATCATTATGAACCGCAACGGACCGATATTAGGGTGCATTTGAGCCAAAAAATAAAATTTTGCAAAAAAATTAGGGTGGCTTTTAAGTTATGAAGGTCAATATCTAAAATATACGAGTTTTCTGGGACAAACGGTTGATGTCATATTGTAGGTGAGATTTGTGGCTAATAATCCTGAAAATATGAACCAAAAGTCTTGGGCTCATTTTTTAGCAATTCGGCCTAATGTGGCCGGGCGATTTCGCATTTTTCAGTTTTTTGGCCAAAATGACCCTCCAACCTAATTTTTTGAACTCTTTTTTGTTGCTATTTGATAGCTGGCGTCAATACCTTTCCAACGATATGCATATGTCCAGGGTATGTCGAATAGATTCAGCACTGTGGACGTGGTAAAATGGCCAAAAATGGCCGTTCAGAGGCCGGCCGCGGCCAACATGGCGGCCAAATCAAAAAGTTGTAGAACAAAAGTTGCTTAGTTTTTTAAGTACTACAACTCCTGAAAATATGAGATCAAATAAAAGAGGTACGGACAAACAAACATATATACCAAAGCAAGATTATATGGTGACGTCATCGAAAAATTTAAAATTGTCATAACTTTGGTCAAAATCATCCGTTTTGGCCGTTTGAGGTGTCGTTGAATTGGTATTGACGTTTACAATCATAATTTGCCAGTTAGAAAATAATTGGGGCATTTTTTGGGGCAGTTATACCCGAAAAACTGATTTTTTGGGGCAATTTTCGGAAGGTCATATCTCTACTCAATGTTGGTAGAAATTCATGCTTTATACATTATTTAGGTTTATTTTTCAAGACCTTTCCAATGGTATATAACATGATCCTGGCGGCCTCAAAGGGAAAAAGTTCGAAACTTGCTGTATAATATACTTCGTTTGACTTCCAGCACAGTAGGTGCTTTCGTCACTCGTTTGGACTGCCGTCCAAAGTGATAATTGTTTTATTTCTATAATTCTTACTTATTTACAATCTAAGTGTGAATATATTATTTTTTTTATATTTTTTTTTAATTTAATTTTTTATTTTATTTTTTTAATATTTATATTTTATATTTTACTTTTTTTTTAATTTGAAATCATAATTGTAATCGATTGCAAATCGATTTCCTTTAATAATTAAATAAATAAATATCAATTTCAACAATATTTTTAATCGGCTATTGACCAATAAGACAGAAATAAAAATAATTAAATTCTTTATCTAGTCTTGACTGAACAATATAAAACAATTTTCTGATTGCCCAAATAATATTTGAGCACGTCGGTGAAGTTTATAATAAATCTGTCCTAAAAAACAACAATAACAAAATATATGTATATGTGTTTGTAAAATGTCTCGATATAACGAATTTTACTAAGTACAAAAAAAATTTTTCGAACAAAAAATTTAATTTTTCTGAATGTTTTCGGAAATCTCCTATTAACCTGTAAAATAAGTTAAGTATGTATTGAGACGCTACTAGGTCCTATCTTATGGAAAAACTAAATTATTTTGTAAATTGGGGAAGTTTTGTATAGCGAAATTGGCATCTACTCTCTATAAATCACTTGTAAGGTTTTCCTAAGTTTTCTCGGAAAATCCTAGGAACCCAACACCAAAATGACTTATATTTTAAAAGTCTTCTAGTTCCCATTAAACATAAAAACACCTCAATTTTGACCAAGCTGGGGGATTAGGGTGTTTAGGACAGCGAAGTTGGCATCTACTCTGTATAAATCACTTGTAAGGTTTTTTTTAAGTTTTCTCGGAAAATCCTAGGAACCCAACACGGCCGCAAACGAAATATAGCGATGAAACAATTTCACAGGTTGATAACTAAATATTTTAAACATTCGGGCACCGCATAGTTATAACAAATTTTATACGAATACTCAGTGCCTGTGTATGTAAACTGCCATTTCCAATATAGGGAGTATGTATACCGGCCTATAAAATGTAAACAGGAAAAACATAAGCTTACAAATGCAATGGAAGTTGTTATGAAATGGTGTGTTTTTTTACTTTACTTATATATATCTCGTAAATTCTCCGAGAATAGAGAATTGATACTAAAGTTAAAAGCTAGTGACAAATTTTTTGAAAACATCGCTGTCCTAAATACCTTAATCCCCCAATTTGGTCAAAATTTAATTGTTGTTATGTTTAATGTAAGCTAGAAGACTCTTAAAATATAAGTCATTTTGGTGTTGGGTTCCTAGGATTTTCCGAGAAAACTTAGGAAAACCTTACAAGTGATTTATAGAGAGTAGATGCCAACTTCACTGTCCTAAACACCAAAACTTAGGAAAACCTTACAAGTGATTTATTGAGAGTAGATGCCAACTTCGCTGTCTTAAACACCCTAATGCCCCAGTTTTGACAAAATAAACTAGTTTTTATATTAGATAGGATTTAGTAGCATCTCAATATAAACTTCACTTATTATGCTGGTTTATTCCCAAAAACAATTAGAAAAATTAAAAATTTTCTTAGAAAATATTTTTATGTAATTAGTTATTGTAAAATTCGTTCTATCGAGACATTATACAAACACATATACACATATTTTGTTGTTGTTGCTTTTTAGGATAGATTTAGGACAAACTTCACCAACATGTACAGAACTGTGAAGTTTGTCCTAAACGTATCTTAATTTTTTTTTAGGACAGATTTAGGACAAACTTCACGCGAATTATTTGAGCTGGTTCAAATTTATTTGGCTTTATAAAATTTTCTGCTTGGCAGTAGGGAGAAGAGTAATTGTTCATTCTAGCACTGAATTCCTATATTAAACATATGAAGATGGCATTAGTAAAACCTGGCAAATCTTGGAATCTTTTCAAATTTCAAAACACTTAACTTCACGCTAAATCAAAATAACTCAACATAACAACAATGGAAATTGTCGGTGTTGCTAAACATAATATATCCTTCCTACTTAATCGAGTTACCGGAAATTGGAAGAAATTTCAATTCAAAGTCAGTGTATATACCGTAAATTACATTAAAGATTTATTAAAACGGCCGTATGTGACAACTATTAGTAATTTATTAATATTGTCGCTGGGTGCCAGGGATTAGTGCACGGTCACAGAGTTCTGGGTAAAAGTAAACATACTTCGTGCCTATAATAATTTTTTTGCGGACAGATTGTACACTGAAAGCAATAGAAACTGCCAACGTTAGACCACAAGTGTGAGACATTTCATAAGCCGTCCTTCTTTCGTGACAATGTCTTAAGCGAAACATGTGTGACATGGCTTCGACGTTTTTCATGCTATCAACTACTTTTTAAAATACCGTAGATAAACAACCGAGAGAAATATTAGCTGTGCAAGTAGAAACTCGGCTTTCTTTGGCCAAATCCAACTTTATTGAAAATATAATTGTTACAAAGATAAATTATCGAAATATTCGTCATTACTGTCCATGGTCTTTTGTCATTTATCAGGTAGATGCCGAAAGCCTTTGCGATAGAAATGTGGTGGTTTCGAAAAAAAATAGTCATCGAGCCATTTTTTCACCAACATTAGGACAAATAACCATAAAACTCCAACTCAAATATCACGAGTATTAGTGGTAGGAGACACCGGAGGAGTATAACTGCTAGAGAGCGCGTCTCTAAGGTGGCAGATCGTTGCCAGAAAAAGATGAAACAAAGACCGAAAACATGAATTATTACATTCGAGGAGGATGAACTGTTTCCCGTTAAAGACTCTATATGTTTGGAATGGAAAGAAAGGATGATTCTAATACAAAGCGTTAATCAATTAAAAGCAAGGATTGTATAGCTGAACCGGTAAACAACCAGAAAGAATGTGTGACGGACACGGACTGATTGAATAGACTAGGGAAGTAGGATGCAAGTTGCATAGAAATAAACGAGGAAAGAAAAATCAAGTAATCACCATTTGTGTCTCCTGAATACAGCCAAAAAAAAAAAGATTCTAAACAATCCGATAAAACACTGATGAAAGTAAAAAGGCACCACAAACAAAATGGCCACCAGAAATTGTAAATAAAGTTCAAAACTATCACGATATAAGAAAGTTCATGAATTCAGTTTTCATGACTTTATCTGATTTAAAGTATCAGTATACTCGTACCGCGGACAAACAGTCTCAACCAATAAAAATTGTGGCGAAAAACTGTATAAGGCAGCTGAAAATAAGAGATTACTACTCGCCATAATTTTTTGATTTTCTGTGTATGCTCTTTTGAGTTTCGTTCTTTCTCTGGTCAATATCTCAAAATCTCCTACAGTTAACCAATACTTTTAGTTGTTTTTCTAATGGCTAATAAGGTCTACTACTTTTACTCTAGCGCCAAATTGAAGATCAGAGGTGCGAGTGCATCATCCTGTCGAACACTATAGATTTTATTTTAAAGGGAACAAGATTTTAAAGTTAGTTTACACGGAGAAACGAGTTGATGTATGCTTATACTGTACTGTCAACATTTTTCCAGAATCATGCCTTCTCATTTTGTAATCTACTAATACCTAACTCTATCTCCTCCACTGATGCATACGTCGGGATCACTTCGTCACACTGATGTAGCAGATTTTGTAAGCAGGTACGTCTTTAATGGCTATACTTCTTTCTTGAATGTTCACGCTTTTTTGTCATAGATATTTAGTCGTAGCTTTCCTAGCACGTTGGTATTCTGCTAGAGTGTTTCTAGTATTACGGTAATTCTAGTAAGATTTTGTTTATTTTCGATGATCACACGACACTGATCATTGAGGGATCTCCATTGTATACGTCCGATAGTATTTTAAGATGCGGTAGTTACTTCTTCTTGATGTTGAGTCCAGTCAGTGACATGGATCACGCCCTGCTGTGCTTTTGTCTTTTGAATGTAGATGTCAATTTGCACTGGAAGTTGAAAACTAGTTATCTGTACCTCTTGTGAGGTCTAACGTCGAATATGCTGGGGGAGTGTCTCTTACATTGTTTGAATTCTCGTATGAGAAAAATACGTCCTTGATACAAATAAATTGTATATTATTGCCAGTTCGGGGACGAGTTGGCCGTTGTTGTTATTGGTGTGGTGCACGCTGTTAGGACTGGTTCTATATTATCCGCAATCCAACCGATTTGTGCATGAAAGTATTTCACAATAATTCAAATGTCAATGTGTGGAATGTTATTGATCTCCTCTTCCAACTTGATAAAGAATACATATTTTGTGTCATCTGATTTATCTTCGGTGAATTGATGCATATTAACGATAAAATTAGTAAATTTCTTAAGACGAAGTCTGACCGTGCTTACCCGTACTTATAGACTGGAAGCGGATGTTGTGTTATTTCAAGCGCCGGTGGATGAGAAATCCCACTCTAAACTCTCTTCTGTTCTGATGTTCCGATGACGCGTTTGTGATGAATCCGATATAGTTATCTGAGCACTTTGTGTAGGGTCCATACTATAATTAGTATGACCATCTTGCTGAAACCACATAGATGCGAACATTTATACCTTGCCCTACCGTTTTTACCCGATAACGGTAACTATTGAATTCCAGCGTGTGTCCAGTTAGGAGTAGATGGCTTTGTGAGGCTTATAATTATGTTAATTCTTATCGCCCCCTTATGATAAAATATTGAGTTGCGAAACTTAAAGTGGAACGAAATGGTAAGAAATACTAAACCTAAAATTTAAGAGAACATCATTTCAACAGCTTAAAGTGGGTGACACGAAAAGTGTAATTTGCTAACTCCTTCTGGCAATATACATACTTACTGATTACACCAAGAGTATTCAAATTGAATCTATATACGAAAGACAAATTTTGATTAAAATCAAAACATGAAACACCCACCTGTATTACACCATTTCGATGAAGTACCGATACCGAGATATAACATTATCCTACACATAACAACACAAAAATTTGTTTTTCGGTGTAATATCGAAATTTCCGATCCGCATGAAAAAATATGAAATATTAACATTTTTTTGCGCTTACTTTATTTGCCAAACAAAATATAAAGCAGCACTTATAACTTATTAAAATGTTCGATACGTGAGATTTTTCCATATACAAATTTTACATAAAAAAAAAATATTAAATTTGAAGTAGAAAGTTCTAAATAATTTTCATGGAAAATACTATACATATATCCATGTACAAGAACAATAACGACAACAATAAACTGTAAAAATTATAACAACAACAACATCACAAATTATGTATGTACAGTGTATTTATGATTATTAAATTTTTCCAATCAAATTTCACTTTCAATTTTCTTAAATGGGGTTGGCAAAGTCAAATAAATGCTGACGAAGCCAAACACCATCACCACCACCATCAACCTTCCGTGATATACGCGTGCATATACATATATAGTGAAGATATTTTAAACCGTTATAAAACAGAATAAAGCATTAAGAAGATTAAAGTGGCAAACGTACTGCCATCAAATAAATTTTCTTATTTTCCATATATGCGTATGTACTGTATATAGGTAGGTACCATACGTACATGCTGTATTGAAGACAATAAACAAAATTTTTTTATACAACGATAACCTCGAAACTTCCAAAGAGATTATTCAATTTTAAAGAACACGAACGGGAAAATGTTGTTTAGGGATATTAGGGATAACAATGTTAGCTGCGTTGTTAAAAAAATTGAAAATGAATTTTTTTTGTTTAAAAAATATTTATTCACTTTTTAATACTTTAAGTTTCTCGTAACAGGCTTCCAAGTCAGAATATATGTTACATGAAACATTCCGTTAATAAACGTTAACGGGAAAACAAAAAAAAACCTTAATAATAAAACAATAACAAACTGGCAAAATATACAATAAAGAATGAAAGGCATGATGAAGATTTACGGGTATATGAATTTTATCATATCAGGTTTTATCAAGGGATACAAATATACGTTCTTATTATACGAAACAAAGAATCTTATATCATTAACTCTATTCGTCTGGATATCCATGTTTGTAGAAACGTTTTCCTTATGTACGTAAGGAAACAATCGAAGGAAATGAGACACTGATTAATTTATTGGAAATCATAAAACGAATATTAGAAATATCATGAACGAGGGCGGAGTATTATTCAAGTTTTGTGTGATTTCACAGTTCCTTAAATCTTCAACCAATAATCGTGAAATAATACTCGATAACTGTTTATCGAGGTAGTAATTTTGATGATTTATTTGTACGATTCGATTTGTTAGATTTTACAGTGACCGATACCTCTCTGTTGCATAAATGCTCTATTTAGAACTTTAGAATGGTTCCGTGAGTCTCACAGGCTTCAAGTCGAGACTACAGCTTTTCAGCAAATTAGCTTCAGGATTACCTGGTTCTAACCCCTACAGCAATTTCTTGTCTCTTTCCTGGCTAAACAAAAATTTAACCAATACCGAGAGATTATGTTGCAAGCTCAACAACTAGACACGATCGATACTTTAACAAGTAAACTGGGAAACAGTCACCCGCGATCGGCAAACTCTTACTTATAGTCCGAAAACTATGTTTTTCAATTTGGAGTACCGGTCTACTTATTCGTCTCTTAAGTTCACAATGAACACAAACCTCTGCAAGTAGAGCAATCATTTTTGCATCACATAGTTATAATTTACTGATGTGTTTCAAGCACTATTCCTGGATGTTAGTGAATATTCATTATTAATACGGCGCCGGCCTAGATTAAGTTAGAGAAGTTCGTTTACAAATTTCCAGTGATTCTCGGGATTCGTGCAATTGCATGAACCAGCGTCGAATTCATCTTTTAGTTCTCCCTTCATCGTTCTCCGATAAGGCCTCAATCTTTTAGAATTCCATCACCGCCTTAAAGACTCGCCTGTTGACAAATAAATAAAGTCGCTATTATACCAATTGGTTACCCGACAAGTGGTGCAGTGGATAAAGCTTCGGCACTTGGAGCGGGAAGTACTGGGTTCGAATCCCATCAGAGGCTAGATGCAAATCGAATTTTCGTCAAGTCAATGTACAGATTGACATGGAGCTTGCCATGTGCAGGTGAGGTATACTGAGTGGTATCACAATGGGCTAAAATTGGCCTAAGTGTGCGAAAGCAATCACTCAGACCTATACCAATTGGTTGTTGTTGCTGGAGATTACAATTGGATGGATGCAATTTTGTTTGTGGTCCAACAACAAAGATCATAAAACAATAAAATTGTTAATTGTTATTTTTTAGTTTTATGATTCAATAAAATCGAATGAGCACCTATCATAAAAGCAGACGTTGTGAGCGGCATCTAGGCGAGGAAAATGATTAAAAGCTTTCTACGATCATCATGAGATGCTGTATAAGATAGTAGACATTTCCAGCAGAAAATTGTGTTTTTGCTATTCACCGCTAGAGGCACACACAAAACAGAAATTTTTTCTGGTGATATTTTTTGAAACAAGCAGAAATTTTCGAAAGTTTTAAGCAAATTAATAATTCTCAGCAGAAAGTTTTATGAAAAATCAAAGAATTTATGAAAAGAAGAGAAAATATATTTTTAAACGTTTTGAAACGAAAAATGTTAATTTTCTTTAAAAAACGATTTGCGTATGTATAATATAAGGACTTTCAAAATATACTAAAATTCGTCATAATCCAAGTTCATCATAATGCAAATACAGGGCAAAATAAAAAAATAATAGTTGATAGCACGCCATACATTTCTGAAGAAATAAGCGATTTAACAAAAGCGTTGTAAACCACCCCCTCCCCCTGTAACTACCCCTGGTATATATTTTTATGGTACCTGAGATCATAATCTATATATGAGCAACATAAGATTCATTGCCGGCGTCAGTAGGCTTCCATAAAATTTTGAAGTCATTTGAATGTGAAATGTTTTCTGTTTTTTAACAAAAGTGTTAGAAAAGCCCCTTGTAACTACCCTTGGTATTCGTCTACGGAGTACTAGTGATTATGCTGTATAAGATAGCGGAATTTTGACAGCGGAAAATAAGATATTACGCTACTCGCCGCAAGTGGCAGCACTAAAGAGAATTAATTTTGTTATGAAATTACTAGCGGAAATTTTACATTCATTATGTATATATTTTTTCACTAAATTTAACATCTCAGCGGAATAAAATATTAAAAGTGATCCTTAAAATTGCAAATTGATTGATCTCCGAAGTAAAGGAACTAGGTATATGAAATGTTAAAATTTAACAATATTCCGTCTTTCAAGCATTTCTTCCACTAGTAACCAATACTTTCGGTTTTTTTGTAATAGCTTGGGTCATACTGAGACTATATGGAGAATTTGGGGAAAATTCATGGATTAAAATTGTCACTTGAAGTTTTTGATTTTCTGCGGCCAAATAAGTTATTTTCATTTTTTGGCCAATATCTCAAAAACGATTTTTGTGCGTCAAACGATTTTTGTGATTCTTCAGTCCATATAAATTTCCGCTGTTTTTCAATAAGTCGGTAAGAGGTGAAGAAAGATCTGAGTACCCACTGATAAACCGACGATACGAACCCGAAACGCCCAGAAACCGTCTTACTAACCAAATGTTTCTTGGAACTGGGAATTCCGCAATGGCTCTTACCTTGTCCAGATTAGGGCGTAATCCTCCCTCACCAACACATAATCGAGATATTCGATTTCTTTCAACAAAAACTTACATTTGTCCACATTTATGGTTAATCCAGCTTTCGTAAACCGCTCGGAAACGTCTTCTAGAAGAGACATGTGTTCCTCAAATGTGGCAGTAGTGATTAATAAATCATCAAGATAAACGAATACTCGGTCATGGAGATGATGGGGAATCTCTTTATGCATTGATCGGCACAAGGTTTGAAGCGCATTACAGAGTCCAAAGGGCATGACTTTAAACTGGTATAATGGAGGCCCGGGACGGTAAACGCGGTCTAATCCCTCGATTCTGAATCCAAAGGAATTTGCCAAAAGGCATCCTTTAAATTCAAATTCGAGGTGTACTTAGTTCGATCCAACCTACTTAGCAACCCTTCAATTAATAGAAGCGGATACGCATCTTTTTTGGTTACGGTATTTAATTTTCTGGCATCCAAGCAAAGGCGAAATTGCTCACTTTCCTTCTTAACGACCGCCATCGGGGAATTCCAAGAACTTTGTCTTTCGACTATCAATGACGTCGAGTTGCAGCATCCGATCGATTTCTTCATATATTTGTTTCTGAACCGCAGGGGAAACTGCGTAATGACGTTGTTTGATCGGAGCTGCATTCCCAACGTCAATAATGACACAATATCGTAGTTCTGCCAAGGCCGTTTGTCTCGTAATTATCAATGGTGTTAATGATGGCCTGGAGTTTAGTTTGTTGACTTACAGTTAACTTATGGTGTTTTGTTTGATTTAGAGGTTCCGGCTCAATTAAAGGGTTCGATATTTCTGAAATGACTGGTTTAATTCCGAAAGCCTGCCAAAAGTCACAACCAAGGTATAATTCTTGATGTAACGTTGGAACCAAAAACAAATTCATCAGAACTGTTTTATCTTGAAATTTTATGCTCGCTCTGATATAACCTAGTACTCGTTCGAAGGATCCCTTGGCGGTCTGAACCACAGCCGGCAGGGGATGTAAAGGTAAATTATTTCGAATGATAAAATCTTCCCCATGCTTACCTAAAGCGCTAATGGTTGCTCCGCTGTCGAGGAGACCATGTAACGGAACCCCTTCTATTTCGATTAATGCGTAAGAGTGAACATCAGTGGGAGAGTTTAGGGAAGATGTGATTACTGACTCCGAAATCTGAGCGAGAATTTGCTTTCGGCTTCGAAAGTACATCATTGAACGCAACTTATGTGCACTTATACTTTTAGGAGAAATAGTACCAGAGTTTGTTATAGGGGTTTGTTCGGGTAAGTGGCAAAAATTTAAGATTTGCGTGGATGAGGTGGGAGATGGGGCGATGGGTTCTGTCCCACTAAATTTGAATTGGGTCGATTTACAATCTGATTGGAATTTCGGAGATAGGACGACCCATTGGTTCTCATCTCCGTCAATCTGTTTCCCAATTTATTATTACAAGAGAGGCAATGAGGTTTTAAAACATCAATGGCTCCACACCCGTAGCAGAAAATTTTTTGTGATGGTGTCGCAATCTGTAAATAAATGTCCCAGCTGGTTCATTTGTGAGTGAAGATATTACGAATTTCACATTCGATGAGAAACTGTGTTTTATTGTAAATTGGATACTACGGAAAGAGTGTGATGATGAGTTGATAAGAGCGAAAACACATTAAGTATAGTATATCCGCCTTAGGTAACGAACACCAACTGTTTCACTAGCTATGAAGGCTAGGCGCGTAATTGCGTCTGTACAAACGATCGATAAAAACTGGAAACTATGGAATAACTAAATAAATCAACACTACAAATCAGTAAATTCATAACAGAAATATTAACGCCTTTATTCCATCGTAACGGTGTTAACTGGTTACGTCTAGCTCAATTAATGCAAACATTGAATTCAACAGTGACAATCAACGGATCACAATGCGCGAGTTAAAGCAGCAATAAAAATTAGTAATTGAAGAGTTTAAATTAAAAAAATTAAAAAAATAAAGAGCGGTCATATTTAGCCGACTAGAGCTCAGGGAAGACGTGGGGTTTTCTATTTATATATTTATTTATTTACCAACTCTATACTTATATACAATCTGGTTACAATTTTAAAAATACATTAATATAGTATACTAAAAATTTAATTAAAAAAAAAAAGAAAAAAGTAAAATTAAACAAACATGAAAAATTACCAATAATTTAAATAATTTAAAAGAACATTAGACATTAAATTCTTAAATGCATCCCTGGATAGATTAAAGTCGAAAGCCGATCGAACTTTATTAAAAGAAACACTAGATTGATAAACAGGTTCATATTTACCGTAGTTATGCCTAATATAAGGCAGCTTAATTTGGAAATCTCTAACGCGAAGGGTCCGTAACGGAGTATATATATATCGTACAACACCAAAATCTCAGGACAGTCAATTTTAGACACCAACAAGTCTCTAACCAATAACGCGCCAATTTCGATTCTGCGGATAAAGAGCGGCTCAATATTTATTAATTTACATCTACCTCGATACGGTGGGAGTATAAAAGCGGGTAGGTTCCGATCTCTGGGCAACATTCGCAAAGAAAACCTTAAAAAGCGCTTTTGAACACTTTCTATTCGGTCTGAACAGTTACCATAAAACGGATTCCAAATTACTGCACCATATTCCAACAACGAACGCACAAACGAAATATATAATATTTTAATAGAATAAGGATCTTGAAAATCCCTCGAAAACCTTTTAATAAACCCAAGCATGGAATTCGCTTTAGAAATGCAAATATCTATGTGCTTATTGAACGATAAGTTCGACGTAAATGTTATGGATCTAGGCATAAACGTATCAACATTATCATTAATATGGCCATCCAGGAAAAAATCAAAACTAGCGGGCGTGATTGTACGGGTAAAACGGATTATTTTACATTTGGAAATATTTAGGGTCAAATTCTGAGCTGTGCACCACATACTGAAATTATTTAAGTCAGATTGGAAGTCCCTTGCGTCATTGGTGCATGAAATGGTTTTAAAAATTTTAATGTCGTCCGCATAGATGAGGATGTCGGAATAACTCAAACAATCCACTACGTCATTGATGAATAATATGAAAAGCATAGGACCCAAATGACTACCTTGAGGCACACCCGAAGTGACATCAATAATTCTGGACGTGAAACCACCAATCTTTACTATCTGAGTTCTGGAATCAAGATAAGATCTGATCCAGTCCAGTGGGAGAAAACTACAATGCAAGGAATCAAATTTCTTCAACAACATGTCATGATCAATCTTATCAAAGGCCTTACAGAAATCAGTGTACACAACCTGAACAATTTTACCCCTATGTAAGGCATTAGAAACACCATTTGTAAGCAAGAGTAAGTTAGTAACAGTTGATCTGCCTGGAAAAAAACCATGCTGTTTTGGAGTGATAAAAGTTTTCAGGTGAAAGAATAATTGATCTTTAACAAGTTTCTCAAACAACTTAGGTAAGACTGAAATTATACAAATACCCCTATAGTTCTCAATATTACCACGAATCCCGGATTTGAAAATAGGTTTAATAAGCGATCGCTTCCAAAGAGTAGGGAAATGTCCATCTCTTAGACTTCTATTGAATAGAAACCACACCGGGCCGGCAATTGCGTTACCGATCAATTTTAAAAATAAAGGCGGTATCGAATCAAAGCCGGCACTATGGTTAATGTCAAGATTTGACAATTCCGATAAGATTGTATCAATTTCCAAACGAAACATTGAAAATTTCTTATTACTCGTGACATTATTCAAGCTGCAGAAATTTGAACCTGAATTTGGATTATAAACGCTCTCAAAGAAATCAGCAAACAAATTAACCTTATCTAGATTGTTATCACAGAACCTGTCTTTCAAATACATTGTGGAAGGGAAACCATCAGATTTTCTTTTATAGTTAACAAAATGCCAAAAGTGATTGGGCTTCGATTTAATTTGTGATTATACCTCCAAAACATAATTACTGTAAAGAAATCGGTTAAGAAATATATACTTTTTATATACTTTCACGGTTCCTTCTTGGCGCCTGAAACAACCAATCTAGGAATGAATGTTTCAATGCCCATTTTTATAAAATTCGTTCAACATATCGTCTATATTATTACAATTATAAAATGAGGACCAATTATACCCATCAAGAAATGTATTTAAAGAAACATAATCGCCCATTTTAAAGTTATAGATGACAGAGTCGGTATTATTTTCGATTAGCTCACTGTATTCAAACAAGACTGAAATATTCAGCGGCAAATGATAAATACTTGAAGATCCAGCTAAATCATCGCAGGTTTTCTAAAGTTTAAATGGACCTTGTTAGACCGCGATAAATAAAGGATATGCTAGGATAGGGATTAGAATGGGAGGAGAGTATAGGGTGTTACGACTGTGCGGTCGCAACAACAATATTTGTATTTTATATTCCCCCCGGTTGGTGTCTTTACTTTCCATTGATTGCTCAATATTTGTATTATATATTCCCCTCGGTTTGTATCTTCGTTTCGGAGTTGTTTGTTTATTGTGCACTGAACGCACTCGCGACGTTTTGTTTGTATCTCATCGTGTGGTGGCGCGGGGGTAAGAAGAGTGAAGAGACAACGAGACCAATGAACATCGAGTGTGTGCAAAGCAAAACATTCCATAAGAATGTTTTTCTTATATGCCTCTCGTTTACATCAATGCGGATTGATGTAAACGAAAAACAGAGAAGAAAGACAATTCTTCTGGAATGTTTTGCGCGTCGGTATTCGGTGGGAGAATTTTTTTTAATTAATTCAGTCTGGTTTTGAATTTTGAGAAGTTGATCAGTAAAAAAAAAAATGTGAAAAAGTCTAGTTTTGGTCTTGGAATATAAAAGTAGTTTGAAAATTAAATAAAATATTTTAATGGAAAAAGTGTAACAAGAAAATATAAAAATTGTTTATAAAAACCCTTTTCTTAAATTGTTTATTTTTTTCTGTGATACAAGTCTTCATTTGAGTTTTTTTTCGCTCTGTTCCGCCCGCCGCCGCATATCTTCATACAAAAATAAAGTATTTTGTTTAAGAACACAGCACATCATCACAAGAAAACAACAGGATTGTCTTTTCCTAAACGAAATTCGAGAATAGATAATTTAGGAAACTGTTCATTATTATTGTGGTCAACATTATTACGGTGGTTGTGTTTGTTTATTGCAGACAAGAGTGGTGTGACATTCATTGCATTCGATTGCGATCCAATTTTGTGGTAACGGGGAAAGGCCCCGCAACATAGTGCCCAACCAGGCAAGCGCTCGAGCGCAAATTCGGGGAGTCGCCCAACGACGGCACCAAGGCCGCAACGGTGAGGTAACGGCACATAAAGCCGCAACGGTCCAGGTGTGGCACCACCTGAGGCATGACGGCTGCTCAAGGCCGCAACGGTGAAATTTTTTCCTAATTAAGGTACAATTTATTTTAGTTTATTTTATTTTGTTTGAATATTTGATTATATATTTTCAATTTTTTTTTGATTTTTAAATTTTATTTTGTAATCGAGCGCCGCATAGCGGGTCTCGCTCCCTCGTATTTTGTTTCTGGTGGGAAGTGTATGTCCTTTTGTGTTTTCTTTATAAAAAAAAATGAATTATTAAAATTTCTCGGTTGGGTATGATGAGGGGGGAGTTCCCATCCTGTGTCGGCGTAGGGTTGGCGGTCCCTTAGTGCCCGCATCCGGATTCGAAACAGGTGTTTACCACCGTTTGAATTCGGGCGTTATAATTTTTTTTATTTAATTTTTTTTCTGCTATTCGTTCCTCAGGTTCCGGCCGACAAATTTCGGCAGAACTCGGGTATTATTATTATTATTATTTGCGTTTATTTTCCCTTTTAACTGTCTGTAATCACGGTGTAAGCCAGGAGCCACGCATGCCTCAATCACCACGACCATTCGCATTTCTCCCTGAGAATGTAGCCGGAAAAAATCATTGTGGAGGCCTCTGCGTGCGCTTAGTGATATCTGCAGGTTGGCAGTAGCCAGCCTGTAACAAGGGATAGAAAGGATGAAGGATGGGGATAGAAAGAGGGAGAGGGTACACTCACCTCATCGCCTATGAACCGGGATTCACTTAACTCATCCTCTTTTATAATCGTCTATCTCATCCTGGAAACACTAATGTGGAATTCTATTTACTTTTCCAAATCAATGTAAAATTTGTGGTTCAAATAGAACAAAAAATCAAAATTGATGTGGTTGTGGAATAATCGTCACATTTTTATTAATGAACGATTAAAATATATTTCAATAAAATTTACAAGACATGCTTTAATTTATTAATAATTTAACACACCAATTGACGTTTCTACAAAAATTGACGTTTCATTTTGTATTGGTATTTTTCCATCAAAAAAAATTTACGAAAAAATTTACATCTTTTAAAATTGATGTACATTAAAAAAAATGTACAAAAAAATTGATTTTTTCTGGCAAATAGAACAAAATTTTTGATGTACATCAATTTTTTTTGCCGGATTTTGGTAAATAAAATTTCACATTAATTGCAGCAAAGCGAAATAATCAAAATTGAACCGTGTACATTTTACACAAAATTGAGGAAAACTCAAGGCAAAGCGAATATTTTAAACACCCGAGTTTTAATAAAATTCATTAAAAGAAGAAAAAAATAAATGTGAATATGGAAAAGTATACTACAATAAACTTACAAAATTACCTATTACCCTAATGAAGTCGTTCTATCTCACTTAAAAATAAATGGGAAAAAGAAATTATATAATAAAACAGAAATGGAAGAATTTGAATTTAATTATACCCAACCCCAAAATTTAAACAATTAATATAAAAATATAATTAAAAAAACATAACTTTGACCTTGAAACAGTTGCTGAAGTCCCGCGTTGCGCGCGTGTCTTCCAGGTTCATATTAGTTAATTATGCGGGCTTATTTGAAGTATAGTGGTACAATGCCGGCTCAGAAGTTACCGTCGTACCCTTAAACTATCCCGAAAGGCACACTGAGTCCAAAATTCGAGAGCCCGATACGCAGGTTTCCGTAGCACTGAACTGTTATAATTCTTGCGGTCGATGCACTACACAGGATGACTTATATCTCTTATAGCGTCCGGAGCACTAAAACAGTTTTTATAATTGCGCTCGATGCACTAAATAGTTTTATTTTTATATAGGAATTGCTAGGCACTTTATATGAATTTTTTTTGTTGCTGTTTTGTCACCGGTTATTATATTTTTAGTGATATTATTGATTTAATTATGGTTATAACTTTTAAACTATATATTACGTTTTATTGTTCTTAGAGATATTAGTTATTATTTATTTTTATAACTATTATACGTTGACGATTTTTGTATTTGTTTTATTTATTAAATGGGGGGCTTTTATTTGGCTTGACTGCGGATCCTTTCCCACTGGTTTGCAATATCTCTTCTTGTTGGATTTATTTATTTATTTATTTCTTGTTGAGTGACATTTAGATAAGCCGTTCGTCGATTATTTTATGTTTATATTTAATTTGATGGTCACCTTGATAAAGCATTAGCATTTAAAAGTGCGTTTCTATGCCATTATAGCATGCATCTCGTAGCTCATAAAAATATTCCTCTAGTTCTTCCATCCCAACATTGGTTGATCGTGGTGTGAATCCAAGGAAGTTTCGTAGCTCATCCAAATTGGCTATTCCAGATGATCGATATCGAAAGTAAATGATAATGCGCTGTAAGTGGCGCAATATATAATTTAAATGAATAAGAAAATTCCGAAAATTAAAGTCTGGTCTAAGCCGAACAGTCTATGAAATTTTAAGATTAAAAAATTCTAAACTAAAGTTTTAATTTGATTCTGGCAGTTTTTTATTTGCAAGTATTTCTGTTTTTCTTGCAGTTGGCAGTTGACACTTTGACAATTTCAAAATAAACTGTTTAGTTTCTCGTTCGACTATTTTTTAGAAATTATTATATTTTCGAAAACAAATCACCAACAAACAAAAAGTGATATCATCAGTAACCCATTTGCCAGTGATTCATACAATATGAGGCGCTACAGTTTGTTAATAGCAAATAAAAAAATTTGAATTATTTCAAACATGTACAGGGTGGACCATCTGTTGGTCCATTTTTCAATCGATAAATTTTAGTACTTAACGTTATCTGTCCTACAAAATCCTTTGAACAGTAAAAATCAAACAACAAAACAACGCATTTTGATTTTTCCAAATTTATTATGAAAATAATCATTCAAAAGCGATTCAGAGTTATGGTCGACATGGACATTCTACTGAGCGTGCAATTTGCAAAATTATTGATCGTTTTGAAGAAACTGGTGGAACGTCGTAGTCCGTATCAACATGTTCATCCAGTTTGTACTCCTGATGCAGTGGCCGCTGTTAGTGAAAGTGTTCGTAATGAACCAAGCACATCAACTAAGAACTAAACATTTCACGAACCACATTACGGCGCATTTTGCATATTGATCTTCATTTGCATGCATTCAAAATTCAACTAGCTCAAACATTGAAGGCGCACCATACCATTTAAATCGCGTCGTTTTGTTAATTGGATGCTTGATCGAAATGAAGGGTTTTCATCAAAAATCATCTTTAGCGATGAAACTCATTTTCATCTTAATGTGTACGTCAATAAGCAAAATTGTCGAATTTGAGGAGCGGACAATCCTCATGTTATTCACGAAGCAGGAGTTCATTCTCCTAGAGTCGCTGTTTGGTATGCACTGGTGCCATCATTGCACTGGTGCCCTTACAGTGAATGGGGAACATTACCGCAACGACCAGAAACCAATTCGTTTATTGTCAACGAAATTTGCTGATCCCGCATAATTTCAAGAAATTGTGAAGTTCCTTGGCCACCAGGTTTCTGCTAATCATCTACAAATAATTCAACAACAAGTGTACTATTATCAGCTATTAGTTTTGTAAAAATGGAATTATAACATTACAAATATTGTAAATTTGTAATTTGAACTGGAAAACAGTGAGGCCAAATTCATACTTCAATTTCTTCGTCCATTCATTCATTCATTCAAGTAAATTTTTCGACCAATCATATTGCCCCAAAATGACGATTTTCTCTTCAGCAGTTTTTTCTCGAGAGACATAAAAATGAAAGAGAAGGAAATACAAGCCACTGTGTTTCATTGTTTGGGGATTACGCGGGTAAAAAAAAAAAATTGGGACGAAAAACTGCATGTACCGTGGTTCTTTACTTGGTCCTTGTTTATATATATATATATTGAAAAATAAATTATACAGATCACAGTTTTCGTTTTAGTGACATACGTTTATATATTTCACGAACCAAAAGTTCGTTGGTCTATCCATTTAATTGTAACAAATTTGTAAATTTCTAAAAATAATGTTTTTCTTAGAGTTTTCCAAGTGTGCAAATTATAAAGAAACTAGAAACACCCTGGTTGCTAAACGGTTAGTTGAGAAGATTTTTAGTGATTGCTCTATTTTTTTTTTTTAATGAAAGCCGACCTGCAAAATTTGTGTATAAACTTTAATTAGCGACTTTTAATTACTTATATAGTCGATGGGTGTCATCTGCATCGTTAAATAAGTTGCTCTATAAATTTCTTAAATAAAGATAAATTAGAATTGTAAAAAAAAAATCGCATATTTTTAAACCGCCTTGAATTTTTTTTTTATATTAAAGCTCGTTGCTCAGGATGAAGAGAATACGTTATGAATTATTATCGTAAATTAAATTAAAGTTGTTCGCTGTATAACGCCGCGCGCGAATGTAATTTAAAAGCTACAATAAGAAAAATGTACTGTTACGAGTTTACCCATAAAACGCGAATAAAATATTATATATATATATATATACATATAACGGAGAAATGGTTTCATAAGAATTATGATGTCATGAATTTCTTTAAATTTTATTACAGCTTTTTTATTTCGGTTATATATAGACACACGATTTTATTTTTTTTTTTAGTTTACTTTAATGCGGATCGCACGTTTTTAGCGTTTAAAATATTGTATCCAAATTTCCATTTTGTTACGTTCCTCTCGACAATTTTCCATTCGTTTGGTGCCGCAGCAAAACGTTTTTTTTTGCTCTACATTGGAGCTTTGGTTGTGGAAATTTATTGCAAGCTTTTTATTACATTTATTTAATATCATTTTTGTTGTTTTTTGAACTTTAAAAAAAATAATTTAAAGTGAAGCTTCGATTTTTTATTGTTGTGTTTTATACATAAATTTTTATGATATATCAGCCGGAAAGGATATGTGTATATAAATTATGTTATTGTTCATGGGATGCAAATTAAACAAATTATGTTTCCCGTTTTTAGTGTCATTATAAAATTACATAAACTGTGTATATGCTTCATTTTTAATTTATGCTGTTTACAAATGCAAATTATGTGCACATAACCAACTATTTCTCATTTTACTTAATAAAGGATAAACAGGATGCCTATTTGCGTTACCAACAACATAAAATTCTCCAGACGTATAACCTACATAGAAGTAAAATGCACAAAACACTATTAAATATATAATCATCTGGATTCCCAATTGATCAATTTATTTTAAATCAAAACAAATTCCCATAATCCTGAAGAATTTCTTAAACAGATTCCTATATATTTTTTGCAAATATAGAATATACGTGTACATACATATGTAATTTTCCCTTCTTTCTAGTACTACTTTTTCCGATCCCTGTTTAAAATACGTATAAAAGTAAAAGTAAAAATTATGCACCTGCAATATAACAAGAACCTTTATCTAAAAAGTTCCATCGTCGGAATTCCAGCTTCGGAATAAGGCTGTAATAATTTTTTTAATTGATGAGGTGCACCCAAAAAAGTGGGAAATGTTGGAAATTTACTTCCTCAACAATGACAATTGGTTCGAAATCGCAAGAAAATGTCTTCCAAAATTTGGTTAAAACACGGGACTCACACCCAACGGTATCAAGAAGTTTGTGCATAAAGTGCGTGATACGGATTGGTCCAGCAATTGAAGCCCCTTGACCACCCGCTTCGATATCGATTCGCTGTGTGGGCCTGCGGCAAACTCGAAATTGATGAGAATTTTGCTCAAAAAATCATCTTTTCGGACGAGACGCATTTCCATTTCGGTGGATTCGTAAATAAACGAAATTGTCACATTTGGTGATCGGAAAATCCACAAGGATATGTGGAGAAGCCAACGCATCCATTGCGTATTACTGTTTGGTGCGGCTTGTGGCGTGGCGGCATTATTGGGCCGTATTTCTTCGAAGATGTGGCCGGCGCGACCGTTACGGTCAACGAAATTATAACTACCACCACATGTTAACATCTTTTTTGTATCCATATCTTGAAGATCTTGGTTTGGACGACCTTTGGTTGAGCATTTGAAAGCCAACATTGAAGCAACCATTACCGAATGGTGTATGCCAAGGCTAACCGCGGCTCCCATTTGAATGAATTCATTTTCCATAAATAACCAGGAGGATTTTACTTTCAAACAAAAAAAAAAAATTGGAACTGTATGAAGCCGTTTTTGTTTCATTAAATTGAACTTCTGAACTTCTTATTGGGACACCCTTTATTTATAATAATTTACTTGGAAATTTTTAGAGCGTTGTACATATTTTTATGTTTAAGCGAATGATAAAATCTCATCTGTTATTATCAGTTAACACTAGATATAACAAGCATTGATTCTCTACCTTTTATTTCAAATGATGTCAAAATGACCGGTTTCATTTTGACATCATTTGAAATAAAAGATTTATATTTTTGATTTACCGAATTCTTTAGAAGTATGTAATTCAATGTTTACTTGTTATTTACCTCATTTTTATACATAACATAATAAATTTAAGAAATTATACATGCGCTTTATATTTTTTTTTTTTTACCCACAAGCATATTTTTTGGAACCAACGCAGATATTCGTGGTTTTTATACAATTTGATTGACATTTTCGTGTAGTATTTTCAATTTTATCTACCATCAGTAGTTCTGGTTCGAATGAATCTTGATATCCAGTAGAAAGTTCTTCTGCTAATTGAAATAGAAAGTCTTTTCTGGCAATATTTGTTCCCGTGAGTTCTTTACACAGAATCTAAGCATTAATTCCAGCTATGTCGAGAATATTAAAACATACTTGTGAAGGTCATCTTCGAGATCCCGAATTAACAGTGTATTTTTTATCCGTTTGGCCCATTATATCTACATCAAATTTGGTTTTGTTGTAAAATGAAATGGTTTCAGGAAGCTTTTTTCTGTTTTGTTCCATTTTTAGGGGAATTATGTTTAGAACTAAGTAGAAGTACTTTCTTAGTTGACTTAGCTTTGAATACCACCGTTCGTGTGCAACTATCAGTTTTGTAAATTAAACTTGAGAATTTAGAAATTTATCTATTTTTTTTTTTCATTTGGCAATTTTCGGTAATTCCTTTTTATATTTGAACGAATAGTTCCAACTAAAGTTGTCTTCTTTCTAAAAGTTTGAAACCCTTACTTGTAAAAAGATTATCAGTTGTCAGGAAATGGATCAATTAGTTTTAGGACGACGAACTCACTCAAAGATATTGGGGTAAATACTCGATCGGCTAGCAAGAAAGCAATTTGCTAGCCGAAATCCTGGCTACTCAATCAATTTTACCAAGCAAATTTTTTCTCAAATTATGTTTTTCAAATTTTTTTTGCTTTTTTTGCGATTGCACAGTAAATTTTGCCAGCAAAAAAAACTACCAGCAAATTTTTATGTTGTTTTACTGTGCAATTGTAAAAATAAACAAAAATTTTATAAAAAACATAATTTGAAATTCAAATTTTCTTGGTAAAATTGATTGAGTAGCCAGGGTTTTGGCTAGCAAATTGCTTGTTTGCTAGCCAATCGAGTATCTACCCCATTGATTCCGATTTATTTTTATTTTTCCTAAGTATGGAAACCCATTTATGTCATATTTACTTGTCAAATCAAAATTTAATTCCTAATTCACTCGGTTTACTCGGCATGTACTGGGTATTTTTACATCTGGCTCTAGTTTGAAATAATTCTTCATCAATAGTAATATTTTGTCCTGGCACATAGCAGTTTTGACAATTTTTGATAAAAGGATTCCAAACCTTTGAGATCAGCGCAAATTTGTCGCATTTCAATCTTTGGTTTCGTTCGTTTTTCGTATCTAACAGTATAAATTGCAAGATGAATTGTGGTGAAATCTTTCCTAGCCATCGTTCTTCTAAAAAATTGAGGTCCTCAATTTTGTTCTGTTAAACCCCACTCTTTTACAAGAACTTTCGAAGGTTCCATTTTTGTGCATTTCATAATATAATTCACAAAATTTTTATTTATTACAAAAAAACAGCTACTACTTTGAAAGTTGTATTTCTTTGTGGTGTTCCTGGCCTTCCTCGAGAAAATCCATATTTTATTAATTTCCACACAGTTACATCAAGAGCTATTTCTCCTTCTGTATCCCTATCATCAAAATATGATGGTAACCTAATTGTTAAATTAAAATTGTTCTCCTATCGGTTGTGAACTCTGTTTATTCCTCTCAAATAGGCATTGCCTGCCACATCTGAAAGTCATATTGGAATCACATTTTTTTCAAGGTTTTCTCCTTGGTTCTTTCCAATTGGATAAAAAACAATTTGAACCATTTTCGAAACTCATACTGGAATACCATCCATCCTAATCGGTAAGGCTTAGTACCATTCAAATTATCATGGTTTGTCGGGTATCCCGAATTTTCATTCAGAACTTCTAAATCCGAGGAAATTTCCGATCGATTTACGAAAATTTTAATTGGTCATTTTCTACAGTCTGAATAGAAGTA
Source organism: Nephrotoma flavescens (assembly GCA_932526605.1). NCBI lineage: Eukaryota > Metazoa > Arthropoda > Insecta > Diptera > Tipulidae > Nephrotoma > Nephrotoma flavescens. The sequence continues at coordinate 180,905,822 of OW052222.1, forward strand.
TGCTTTATTTTACAGAACCCAATCCGGAAGAAATTTTGTAGTCCCAGTTTTATGAAAATTGATTGTCGAATGACTAAACTTGATTTGAATTGGCCAATTTTTAGGACGATCAAACCACGCATTAAGAAATAATTTTTAGAACCCCATTTTTTCAGGACTAACTAAAACTTGTTGGTACACGATTAAAAGTATTTTTTACTAACAAAATAAAATCTCCCACATTTATTTATTTATTTTCATTCAACACACATACACATTTTCATCCATTTAAATGTTGCTTTAGGAAAACTCCACATACTTCTATATATAGAAAAATAACCTACATTATAACTCAATTTGAAGTACAGGCATTAGTTCAAAAACATGACCATGAATTAAAGTACGTAAATATTTTTCACCAGAAATAAAATATTGATCAGATGAGTTGCTAATGAATCCGGCTTTCTAGGACAATATGAGTTATTTGTGTTGGAAGCAGGATTCGGAACGCAAATATTGAATATAACAAAAATTTACCAATTATATCCTTCTTGCGGAACACATTGTCATTGAACTGAACCATTTTTTTATGATCTGGTGCTTATAAAATTAATCAATGGATGACATCTTTGCAAGATGGTCAAAGGTCATACAGAATATTACGCAATTTCTATTTGTATTTAGTGTTTTATAGCCAGAAGCGGAATGTAGTCCGATATATTAGGCGACTACGAAACGAACTTCATCTTGGCAATAAACCTACGTCACGAATACATAAATTAAACAGATCAAGTAAAAATAACAAAAAAAAATGTGAACTTTTTTGTTATCAAACGAACTGGTATTTCTCACTAACATTCAAATCAACAAAGTTCTATACGAGAAAAGTGCTGGGGAACACAGTACTGAACTTCGTGAAAAGGACGATGTTACTGGCGCAAATCTAAATTTTGAAGAAACAAGTCAAGAAAGTTCAGGCAATATTTTTAGGGCCAAATTTATAATGAATATTTGACCACGTCTCACAATCGTTCTAAGTTGCAACATAAAGACAAGGGAAGTGAAAATTACTAGAGTTTATGAGTTATATACAGCTTCGATGTTTCGAAGTGTCCAGAAATTAATTGTTTGTATACAAAATTAATATTGAACTATACGATACCTTAAGTCTTATAACTATACTTTACTAAGTATTCATTTGTTAAAGGTGAAAATGTCTTAAATCAATGGTGAAAATACATCATAGATTGAGCCACTTAACAAAACCAGATCTATTCCGTGCAGTTTCTCCGCTAAAATAAAATATTGATAATTTTTATGATAAGGAAGTTAACGGTGATGAAAGGTTTCCTAAACATTCCTAAAAACAAAAATTTAGTTTGACCGTATTTGTAAAACTACTAAATAACGAATATGCGGAAAGTTACAAAAAGTTTAATAAAATAATATTCTTTCTTAAAGCAAGTTTGAGTTACTCATGAACCAAACTATTCGAAAAATACCCTTACATGAAAAATTATAGGGGACCTATAAAATCGTGGTAACTTAATAAGTTATATACGTTAATGAATTTTTAATTTTTCAGTAGAGCGAGTTGAAAAAATCACTCAAAATTTTTTGTAAAACCGGCGTTTTTCAAAAGTAAATAAAACTACATTCTGATTAGTTTCTTAATTTTTATAATTCTTTAATATTTTGCGAATTTTCTTAGGATAGTTTTCAATATCTTAAGATGTTAATTTCTTACGCGAATTGAGTGATATTTTACATTCAATTTTACCTTATTTGCTAGAAATAACTACATGAGAGGTAGTATGTTTCGATACAAAATAATAAAAATATGAGTTATTGGGCAGTTTGGTAAAAATATCTTAGAAATGAGTGAAATTTGAGTAGTGTCACTGTTGCACCAAAGCGACGATATGTATTACACCCCGCGTGTATCAGTAACTCTAGTTTTCTATTCCCGTGCATCTAATTTTTGACGCCATGGCCTGATGAGATGATTGAAGTTTTTCATGATATTATGAGATCGAAACTGGTATTACTTTTGTTACAAAACTTCATCGACAAATTAGTTTCAAAAATAACGTAATCAAAAAATCGAAATGGGTGCTTTGAATGCTTGGAAAAAGGTAATAAATAATTGTTCGGCGATTCTAATTTATTTTCCGTGTTATCTGAAAACACAATTAAATGGCCTTAGGCCCGATATCGCTTTGAATCAATTAATTAATTCAGAATTAAATTTGTGAAAGTAAAAATTTAAATTGTAAAGTATTTTTGAGTTTCTCATAATCCAATCTCTCTGAAAAATACCCTTACGTGAAAACTAATAGAGGCTCTAAGAGTAACTTAATAAATTTTTCTTTAATGAATTTTTCGAATCTCTGAAGCCTGAGAACCAAATACCAAAAGTATTTCGAGTTACCCATGATCCAATCTGTCCGAAAAATTTTCTTTCGAAAATAACCCTAACAAAATTATAGACTGGGGTCGAATTCTTGAAATCGGTGGAAATCGGAATGCAATTTACTCTGAAATTCTCTATAGTATTCGAATTTTTCGCCGGCTACTTTAATCATTTTTTCAAATTTGTTGTTTTTTACTAATATTTGTCTACGTACTAAAGGAATCATTTTGAATCGATTTACCCAGTCTGAATTTTTCCCCTAGTAAGCGGAAAAAATTATGTTACTTAATTTGAAAAAAGAAAAGAAATTTAAAAAAATGATTAAAGTAGCCGGCGAAAAATTTGAATATTATAGAGAATTAATTTCAAATATAGTATTCCGGTTTGGGAAATTTCCACCGATTTGAAGAATTCGGCCCCTGTGCAACCACAGCATTTTTGATTTTCATATGATCCAAAATGTCCCAAAAATAATCCATACATGAAAAGTAGAGGATTAGTATGCAGCAATTAGGTTTAACTTAACAAGTTATATTTTAATGAATTTTCCGAAGATCAGAAGCATGAAAACCAAATACTAAAAGCACATTTTAGCTTTTTCATAATCCAATCTGCCCGAAAAAGGCCCTAACGTAAAAAGTTATAGAGGTAGTATACTGAAATTCGCACCAACTTAATAAATTATAAGTTAATAAATTTTCCGAAGCTCTGAAGCATAAAAGCCAAATACTAAAAGAACTTTTGAGTTACTTATGATCAATTCTTTTCGAAAATACCCTAAAATGCAAAGTTTTAGGGAATCTAGTGGTTTACTATAAGTAGAAATTCGCTTTAACTTAATAAAGTATACTTTAATGAAATTTCCGTTAATTTTTCGAAGCTCGAAGCATGCTAGCTAATTTCTAAAAGCACTTTTGAGTTGCTTATGATCCAATCTCTTTAAAAAATACTTTAACACTATAAATTTCTTTCATTAAAAATATGCGGGATCTAGGAGCAGTATGCAGTTGTTCGGTTTAACTTAATAAATTATACGTTTATGAAATTTCCGTGAATTATCCAAAGCTCAGAGGCACGAGAACCAAATACTAAAAGTACTTATGACCAAAGCTTGTCGCAAGAAAACCTTACATGAAAAGTAATAGGTTCGAATACGAAATGTGAAATATGAAATTTCTATGAATTTTTAACAGAAACATGAAAGCCAAATACTAGAAGCACTTTTGAGTCACTCATGTTCCAATCTGTCCGAAAAATACCGTTATATGAAAAATTATAGATGGCCCTCTTGGGCAGTATGCAGAAATTCGCACCTGTGCTTTTTTACCTAGCGTTCGAGCACATAATAAGAACAAGCTGTATTAAATCTTCTACTTGCATATTCAATAAATCATGCAAAACTCTTGTATGTATATTAGACCTAAAGAGCCATGCTACACACGGCTTCACTTTCCTTTCTTTCCCCCTTTACCTACAAAATCCGTTTTAACAGCGACATTAAATTTTTCGGTGAATCCGAAATGAAAAAATAGAAATGAAAATAAAAAAATTTAATGCCATTTTTGAGATGTAGATTTTTGTTTAAATTTTGTTTTCGAGAGAACGGAATAAAACAATACAAAAAAATTTGGGGTAATAAGGATTTAAATTGGGTCCCATTTGAAACGCGATATTTTAAAACGCGAATTATCAAAACGCGATATTTCAAAATGCGATATTTCAAAACGCGATACGGTACAAAACGCGATATGGTACAAAACGCGATATTTCAAAATGCGATATTTCAAAACGCGATATGGTACAAAACGGGGTATGGTACAAAACGGCAGTTTAGGATCGGTTTATATCAGACGGGTGAAGGAGAAATTTAATTTCAGTTTATAGGAATTTAAAAATCGATAGGAACGATAGTATATGATCGGTATCAGGTGGGTCGCTGTGCTCCTGCCGCTTCGCAACGCATATTCTGTACCATATCTCGTTTTGAAATATCGCGTTTCGAAATATCGCGTTTTGTACCGTATCGCGTTTTGTACCATCTCGCGTTTTGAAATATCGCATTTTGAAATATCGCGTTTCGAGCGGATCCGGTTTAAATTAACAATAAAAATCTATTACGACTTTGTTTGAAACCAGAAGCTGAAATCGTGTATAGCTTGACTGAAATGGGTTTCTTAAATTAATTGCTGCTGACAAGAAAAGGAAAAACATACTAGGTATTGATAGAAATATTTGTTGGGAAAATCGAAAATTCATTTCAGGTGTTTTCTATAATGCTTAAGAATAACATGAATATTACCATACCTTTTTAACATTCATCAAAAGAGTCAACAAGTTTTACACATCACCCGCATCAATTCAATAGTGACATAGAACTTTATTATTTATTTTTACTTATGAAGGCGCGTGAGATCCGTGTTTCATTTCCTTGAGCCGATACAACATGCATTAACATCTTAAAGTGTGTCTCCAGCAGCCTTTGTGCTCTTGGTGCAAAATCTAATTACATAAAACGAAAATTTGTAGCTGCATGTTTCTTCGTGCATCGTATTGCTAGCTGCGGATCCGTTGAATCGAGTTACTTTCCACCTCATTAACCATACATACCATACTCATATATGCCAAAATGTAGACAGTTTCCACTTACGATAATTTAATCCCATCGGCAATCGGGATATTGTAATCTATTAAAAATGACAGACGACAACATAAAACAAAAATATTTGTATGAAGTTCACTTTCAATTAAAAATCAAATAAATTATGCTTAAAAATTAAGTTGGATAAAATATATTTTGTGTTATCTTCACATAAATCATCAAATGAGTTTTTCATATTTTCTTTTATGTCGTACTACATATACATACATTCCGACATACGCATATATGTATATCAAAAATATTAAAATGTAACAAGAAAAAAAAAACAAAAAAATGAATAGAAAAACATTTTACCATTTGATATACGTAATGTGACAGACAAAACAAATAACAATCGGAAAACAACAAAAATAAGAAAAACCTGTATGAAAAATCTTTATCAAAATCTCATTCCAATTTTTATTACGTACACAACAAAAATTTTATCACCATCATTTCCATCATCTTCAACATCATCATCATCATCATCATCAGCAGAAACAGCAGCAGCAGCGGCATCATAAAACACAAATAAATGTGACATTTTCATATATACCATTTATACGTATGTATGTATGTATATGTAAAAGTCTCATTCAATCATGTCAAATTTGATAACATATAAAAATATTAAATTTTCCAGATTTTCTCTTCATCCTTCATCTCTATTTATGGTACAAATATAGTTTTCTTTTATCTCATCTTTCATTTTATTTTTTGTTACTTTTGTTTTGTTTGCTTTTTATGAGACATCAACATATCAAATCAAAATAACATTTCAAATTATTGTTTTCCCATTTTTCATGTTGTTTTTCGAATGTTTAGTTTTTAGAACGGGGTAGGGCAGGATCATCCTTTGCTTTGTCAGTACATTATTATATTTTATAACATTGGTTTGTATGTCAACGCACTTTCTGTGATGTATGGCATTATGTTGCTGGCCATTAATAAAGCTCTGCCTCAAAATAATAAAGATTTGATCCTTTTTATGCTTACGTATAAATACAAGTATGTACTATTTAAATGATGCTCCAGAGTACAATTCACATATTTGTATGTGTATGTGAATTTTATTGTTGTACACATTCAAACATAACTAAATCACTCGTACATAAATGCGGAATATTTAGAAAATTTTCGTAAACTTTTTCTTTCTTATAAATGTAAATCAGATAAATCAAATAAATGTGAATTTCCACCAGACTTTTCACACTAACGTAATTAGCATTTTATATTTCAAAATAATATTTGAAATGTCAGAGGTGAACATATATTGTATTATGTAAAATAAGTTCATGTGTATTTTAGATGTCAAAATTTTAATTAGACTTGTAATATTTTATGATACAGATATGGAAATAATTTTTGAGAAAATAGGGATCAAGCGTAATTTTTATGCAAATAAAGTTTTATAAAACGGTTGTTAGTGTATTTAGACTGCACACCAGTATTATTTTCAAATTTGGCCGCAGTTGTAAGAACTGAAAATAATTTCTTTGATACAGGGCATGGTGATGATGGTGCATCTTGGGTGGAAAATAGATACCAAGAAACACACTGCTCGTCAAAAAATCCCTGACATTTGAATTATTAACGCATAAGACAACGCCAGAACCCGCGTTGCAAAAGTTGTCAATAATTATTTGGATGAGGTAAGAATTGATCGAATTGTTTGGCCCGATCGCAGTCCTCACTTTAGTCCCATTGTGTACGTGTGCGGGATATGCTAGATAGCGTCATTTAAGGCAAAGTGAAGTCGTTCCAGAAACCTTAGATCATCTTCAATCAGCTCTGCATGATGGTAAATCATACCACAGGAGTACATTCAAACCATACTGTTAAAGTTAGCCGAAAGAATAGTGTCTTTGCTATCCCAGCCTAAAGATGATAATGCAGATAGGGACTTTGCTATCCCAGTCGAAAAAATATTTTATTGCTGAAAGATGTATTACTTGATATACCTTAGTTATACTATTAGCTTCAAATAATCAAAATAGCAAAAATATGTCAGGAGCTACATAATTTTACCAAATTAGTTCACATGACTTAAATTACAATAAATTTAGATATTTTCGAAAATTAATTAACTCTTTCACTACTGGCGCACATTATAAAGTACATGACATTCAAACCTCTATTGCTCTATGCGCCTATAACTTAAGGTTCAATCACAATGACACCGCACCGCTCCGTTTCTTTAATCAATCAAACGATTGTCAAACACAATGTTTCCGCGCCGTTTCGTAAAATTGATCCAGTTAATCCTGTATTAAATTTACCTTCGATATTAATTTTTTTTTAATTTTGTGTCAATAATCTTTTTCTTTTTACATTCAAGTAATTTTTATGGGCTTTGTTATGTAGCTCTGGAAGGCATTTAATTTTTTCAATGAATTCCACAATTCGAAATTCCATTTTTAAAATAATATTATTTTTTGTCATCGGTAATATTGGAAATAAGTTTGTTGTATGCATGTGAAAAAATTGTTTAGGTTATGTTATCCGAAAATGTAGAAAGTTTTACCAGAGTTTTACCAAAAATGTCCCCCCCCCCTTAGGCACAAGAGGACCTATTTTTTTTTTAAACTTCATAATATTGGCCTATTTAACAAATAAATCTAGTATTATAATGTATTTGTTGGCTGGATTTAATTCAGGAGTGAAAGAGATACTGTTAAAGTTAGCCGAAAGTTTCCAGCCGAAAGATAATGCAGATAGTGTCTTGAATACAGCAAAAAACAGTTATGAACTCGAATTTAAGAGAATTTAGGATCGGGTTATATCATTCGGGTGAAGGAGAAATTATTTCAGTTTATAGGAATTTAAAAATCAATAGGAGCGAGAATATAAAGAGAGTTTAAAAATAGTCAAGACACTATCTGCATTATCTTTCGGCTGGCAACTTTCGGCTAACTTTAACAAGGTGTGAAAGAGTTAATAAATTGTTTTGTAATTTTTGAGTTACCGACTTTGCTATCGACTCCACTATGTTTGTCAGATAGGTCATCATCCTAGAAGTCTGAAGAGGCTAGGGGGGGGGGGGGGGTAATTTCGTATATTGCTGTACTGTTGTACTCTTTAGACTTGTCCCAAATTTCGCCTGGGCTTATCTAGGATTAGGACCTATCTAATAAACATAGTTGGAAAGTGGGTAACTCAGAAGTTACAGAACATTTTACTAATTTAGGTTCAAAAATTTCGGATTTCCTAGTACACGATACCAAATTACACCCCTAACCCCTTCAAACTTGCCTCAAGTTTCTTGTGGGTTTATCTAGGATTATGATCTATCTCATATAGTAGGATTGGTGGGAAAGTGGGCCACGCCAAAGTTACAGAACATTTTATTAATTTAGTTTCAAAATTTTCAGATTTTCTAGTACAAGATACCAAATTACGCCCCTCTATCAAATTCACACTTGCCCCAAATTTCTTGTATGCTTATCTATGATTATGAACTATAAAACCAACATAGGAGATAGAGAACTAGGTATAGCAAGTGATTTTATTTATTTTTTGGCGTTAAAATATTTTTTCGGCTGAAATAGCAAAGACACTATCTGCATTATCATCTTCAGGGTTTGCAAAACTGATGCACTTAGTATAGCGTCAAGATAGCTAGATGTGATCAGAGCCCGTGGAGGATATATTCGATATTAGGTTACTGTATATCAACATATCAATATCTGCTTTTCCGTAATTTTGTAATTTTATTTGATTTGATCTCGTGGTTACTTTTGTTAAACAAAAGCTTGTTCCGTTAGTGCCTTTTGGCGCATATTATATTATTTCGTACAACCATAACTCAAATAATGCGAATAGTTACCGTAAACATAAATATTTACTGAAAAAATGTAGTTCCATACACCAAAAGAAGTTTTTTAGTTGCAATCTAGTTTTCATTGAAATTTCATTTGACATACAGGCAATTTAACGTGACTTAAATTTTTTGTATACGATTTTATTAAATATGGAAAATGAAAATAGAAATTGATAATAACCAATTATGGATTATTGCAGCCCGCAGAATCATCAGCCGCATAACTAGCCGCTTTCAACATATTACCAGAGACCGAGGTGATACCTTAAATAACGTGTCTCTCTGCAACGGCTGATGATTTGATAAATGAAACAGATTTGTAAGTGCCCAATTAATTATTTACAGTGCTAGTGTTAATTAAAGTTTTACTATCCAAAAATAAGTTTTTTTATTTTTAAATTTAATTTTAATTAAAATGTATTTCGCTTTTCCAATATTTGTCTTTTCGGTAATTTTTCTTATATTTTCGCTTTTTTGTTTCGGCGTGTGGTGCAAGGTTTGAACGATCCAACTACTTCCCTAGCATCTACAAATGATACCAACTTGTTAGCGGCATCAAGCAGCGGTTCAACAAGGGAGGCTGGTATCACGTTAACTTAAACTGGGCTGGCTGGGCTTATTAATGATGCTGTTGCCAAGGCTGTCTCATAGTTTAATATTAATTCAAAGATAATACCAGAGACTTCGCAATCAAATAATAGTTTGCCTTTCGGTACGTGACTTGTTGCTCGAGTGGCTTTCAAACCCCCACAGCCACTGCACTCTCAAAACCCTAATATCTGGTTTGAAATACTCGAACAGCAGTTCGTTTTGGCAGATATCACGGTTGAGTCTACCGAATGCACGACTCCATTATACATTCGCGTATGTTATCACTAGTCCAAAGGGTAATACACCTTATACTTCATTCAAGGCGGAGGTGATTCGGGAACTTGGTGAGTCTGAAAAACCGAAGCTAATAATCGGGATGCATGGCTTGACAATTGGGGACAGGAAGCCGTCCCAGTTGTTAAGTATATCATGACAGACAGTTCAAATGGTGCTTACACTATTCGAAAACAAATCGTCTCCCTGTCAGTCCACGCAGAATGGGCTGACAGCGTGCATGAGACTATGACTCAGGCGCAAATAAGTTCCAATGAGACTTCTTCATCTTGTTCTTTTAGTCCAAATTTAGCTTTTTCAATGGACAATAAACTTTCGGAATTAAAAAAAACTTTGTTATCAGGGATTTAGGGAATTTTTAGCCAAAATTCAAGATTACGATCTAAGTCAAACTCACGCGGGCGTAAGAATTCGCAATCGAATTCTATAAATATTTATACACGGAGAAACTCTCCAAATTTTCAAAATTCTTTCAATCCTTTTTATGGTGATCCTTCAGCTGAAAATAACTTTATTTGTTTTTATCATCATCATTTCGGCACAAAGGTGTTAAAATGTAAACCAAATTGTAAATTCGAATTAAACAACTCCGAATACAATGTTTCGAAAAAATAAATAGTCATTCACAGTTGGCGGTGTGTAAAAATAGCCGCCTTTTAAGGGGACATAGCAACTTCAAAATTGAAAAAAATAGTTTTTCAAAAAAATTTTTTTTGGAATAAAAAGAGATAATGAAACTTTCCGTTGACATTTTATTTAACTGAAAAAAAAATTTTTTCAGATTTTTTTTACCCCACTGTCGTCTGCTACAAGGTTTTTCCAAAAACACTGAAAATTCGCGGCGTGCATCATAACTGCTCTCAGAAACGTCTAAAAAAAACGGGGTTTTATTCAGCATTAAATCGCCCTTGGGATGAACTAAAAGGAAAAATTTTGTTGAAAAATAAAAAAATGGCGATATTTTTCGGGGGGCGAAGTCCGAGATTCATACCTCCTCGCGGTGCTCTCTGGGTAACTCTAAATTAATCAGGCGGTGTAGTGGAGACGAGCAGCTAAATCCTGTTTATAGTCATGGACACTACATGTCAGGGCGAGCCATTGGCGCCGCAAAACCAATGCCAAACCAGCGTCTGTTTTCCAGGTTAGGAGCGGCTGAAGCGGGCGTCTGTCTTGCATCACGCGGCTCTCTATATAAATGTGTTCAAGGTAGGACTGGATGCCTCAAGATTCTCACCAGTACGTGACCCACACACGTAACAAGCGGGTTGAGCGGAAGGCCAACAACCTCCCCTCATAAAAACTCACCAAGTTATGAACCCTAAACAAAGGCCTCGGATAACCATATCGGATTCATTACAAACTCGACCTCGGAAATTCTACACGGACAACGCTTTAAAAATGGGAACATGGAACGTGCTTAGCCTCTTAAGACCTGGAGATCTCCAGAACCTATCGAACCAAGCAAAGAGTTACACATTAGACGTACTTGCACTACAAGAGCTTAGATGGTCTGGGAGTGGGATCCATGACACCACCAATGGTTACACTCTTCATTACAGCGGCCATCAGAACTTAGGAGAATTTGGAGTTGGCTTCCTCATCCATCGGCGCGTGAAGCATCATATCATCAATTTCCGCCCTATCAACATGCGGATATGCACGGTCAGACTTCGCACTAAGAAATTTAACATCACGATCGTTAATGTGCATGCACCCACCGAAGATAAATCAGATGACATCAAAGATCTTTTCTTTGTCGAACTGGAGGAAGTCATCAATAACATACCGCACCACGACATTAAAATCATCGTGGGCGACTTTAATGCAAAAATCGGTAGGAGTGCAGAAAATACATCGCACATCGGTCCTAACAGCCTGCACCTAACTAGTAATAACAACGGCCAACGAGTCACCGACCTGGCAATAACGTACAACTTAGTTGTATCAAGTACGTTTTGCCCACATAAGAGAATCCACAAAGTAACGTGGAGATCGAATGATGGGAGAACGGAAAATCAAATCGATCACGTCATGGTGTCTAAGAGGCACTCCACCAGCATATAAGAGGCACTCCACCAGCAAGCGTCATTGCAGAGTTACCAATCAGCTGTCACTAACTATTTAGAGCGGCGCAGCAACAACGAAGAAGCTCCCTCTAACATCGAGGAGCAGTGGCACGCTATACAGACAGCCATAACCACCGCGGCGCAAAATACCATCTGAAGAAGACCTCCGAGGCCCCGCAATGATTGGTTTGATGACCAATGCCGTAGGGTCGTCGAAAATAAACGAACGCTTCGTGAAAAATGGTTGGCTCGCAACACTAGAAGCACTCTAGCAGAATATCTCCGCGCCAGGAAAGCCACGACTAAATACCTTCGTCAAAAGAAACGCGATCATATGAGATTATGCATCGAAAACATCAGCTTCCAAGCGGAAGTAGGAAATTCAAGGGACTGTTTTGCTAATGCCAGGAATCTCACTAAAGACTTCCACCCAACAAGGACAGCCATCAAAGACGGGAATGGAGAATTGAGAACAAACCTACTTTCAAAATCTGCTAAATCGGAATGACGACGTGACCCCCACTAGAGCAATAGAAATAATAATAAATCTCCAAGTGAAGAGGTCTTTGTCGAATATCCCACAGTGGAGGAAGTAGACGCAGCTATTAGTCGATTGAAAAACGGCAAAGCAGCCGGTCTCGATGGAATCCCCGCAGAATTAATAAAACTCGGAGGCGCTACTCTTGCAACAAGTCTACACGATCTCATCGTATGTATTTGGGACCAAGAAGAGCTGCCGGAGAATTGAAAGACCGCGCTATAGCTCTATTGAACACTGCTTACAAAGTGTTGGCTAATGTGGGTACTTGCCAGACTCATCCCTTTCGCCGAAAACATCATTGGCGATTATCAATGTGGTTTCCGTCCCAACCGATCGACCACTGACCAGTGTTTCACCATGAGGATGATCCTGGAAAAATGTTGGGAGTACAACATAACCATACATCAATTATATATAGACTTCCGTCAGGCATATGACAGTATAAACCGCGATAACCTTTGGGCCGCGCTCATATGCCTATCACGGTAAAAAATAAAGTTAAAATTTAAAACTTTTTGGCTGCATATAGGCTGTAAACCTTTCTTGATTAAAAGTAAAACTTTTAATAGTTTGATAACATGCCCACATATATCTGGAATTTTTGCTGAAATAATCTTGTTTTAAGTCAAATAAGTTTGGCATTGAAACCGATTAGTTTTAAATTCATGAAGAAATTTCTGCAAAATTGAGATTTTTGGTTTAAATAGAAAACTTATTTATTTGTATTTTTGCACTGTAGGTTTAAGAAAAAAACTTAATCGTTTTCCATGTAATCCCAAAAGTTTTTTAAATAAAAATTAAGGGTTCAAAAATTAAACCCGCCGGTTTCAAACCTATTTATAAAAGTTTTTATGAAAGATATTATAGTTTTAAATTAAAACAAAATAGTTTTAAAATAATAATAAAAAGTCTATAAAGAAGAAATTTTGGTTTATAAAGGACACTTAAAAGATTAAAACTTCATATTTACTGTTTAAAATTGAAACATATTTATGCTTAATTTTAACTTGAACGGTTTCGTTTTCGACGATTTCAGTTCAAAAAATAAGCGGTAAAGTGTTTAATTCCAAAACCTAAAAGTTCTACTTTATATAAGATAGTCGTTTCATATTTAAGACGGCTGATTTAAGTTAACGGGGCTGAGAAGTTACACCCAATATCAAAACAAAAGCCAGATACCACAAAATAATGTGTTGGTATAAAAAATATTTTATTTATAATTTTCATTTTTTCGTTTGTTTCTTAATCAAAACGAATTGTTTAAATCGATTTAACAAAAGATTTTTATTTAAATTATTCTTAAGTATATTATGCATAATCAAAAATAATTTATATTTAATATTTATTTTACTTAACTAAGATTAATTACAAGCGATTCTTCGTCGCAAAATTTTGAAGACATGCATTTATAAAATATATTCTCGAATACGACAATTAAGATTCATTTAAGAAAATTTGTAACATTATTATATTTGTATAACATCTTAAAAATATATAGCTAGAAACTTTGTTATTTTAGGTATACTACTGTGTGCAAAAAGTAGTAAGACTTTTAAATTTAAATTTCGCGCGGAAAACCATTCATCGAAATATTTTTTTTTATGTTAGTATGACTGTCAGTAACATCTGTGACAAATGTCATATCAAAATAATCATTAGTGTTTATACGCTTGTCTTTCTGAAGTACAAAAAGTGCATTCGGCGATTTTTACAATGAGTGAAATTATTCAACAAAGAAGTTCCATTAAATTTTGTGTGCGAGATCAATTTTGTGGTGCCGAAACGTTCAGACAAACAGACGATCAATCGGCTGAATATCGTGCCAAAGGTGAGCCGAAGCCGAAAAAACCACGTCAAAGCAAGTCAAAAATCAAGGTGATGTTGACAGTTTTCTTCGATTATCGAGGTGTGGTGACTCCGGATTCTTTCCGACCGGCCAAACTGTCAACAAGGAATACTATTTGAGTGTTATGCGTCGTTTGCGCGAAGCTATTCGTAAAAAGAGGCCGGAATTATGGGTTTCGCAATTTTGTAATGAAAAGTGATCAAATACATGCAAAATAAAAACATTACTTCTTAAGAGTAATCATGGTGACGGCCATTGCATGCTTCTCTCGTATTGAACCGTTTCGTAATAAACAAAATCAGCTGGATGTACGGCACTGTTATCCTAAAATCGATCTGCAATAGAAAAATATTTTGGATGTATTATATACATATATTTTGCTGCTTATTATTTATGGATAATAAGTTGTTACCTTATTCACAAGCTCAGTATTAAATAAAGATTTATATTTGTTTGATATAATAATATCAATTTGAAATAGATGGCCTAATATGTTTTTATTTAAAATTTTAATAGTTACGCAGAGCTTCTGCAGGGCAGAGGTAGTTTTAATGAACACAAATCGAAAACAACGCTTACGACGAACTAATATTGCACACTATTTAATTTTTCACTAAACATAGAATTCACATACGATTTTTTTATTATTTGCACTTGTTTCTTGTTTATTTTATAAAACTATTTTTCATTTAATTATATGTATAACATAAAAGTAAAATTATTTCACAAATTACAAACATAATATTCTATACATAACACAACTGATCCTAACAAAAATCACAATAAAAATGGCTAAGCACATGAAAATATACATCCGTTAGATTTTATGGAATAAATTTGGTATGGCTTGGCTCTTCTTACTCGAAGTTTTATAATTTATTTAAAGAAGAGAGACAGTTTAATTAACAGTTTAATTAATTTTATTATTGTGCACATAAATGGGGGATCCCCGTACTATATATATAGTGGTATTTGAAACTATTATGTACTAAAATTTAAACTTTTCGTGAGAAAGTTTGTTAATCTACAAGCTAAATTCGCATTTAAATTTAAACGATAATGTTTCATTCTTAGTCTATTGTTTTAGGTTATTAATAATTCTTGATTGACAAAAACTAGTCTAAAATTTAAAACTTAAGGAGTGTAAAATAAGTTTCTTTTGTTTAAAAATAAAATCATTTAAATAATTCAAACTTTATGTTCTCAAAATCGAACTTTTGGGTTTTCTGAAACTTTATTCTATTAAAAAATTGTTTTATTTCTAGTTTTGTTTAGTTAAATAAACTAATATGTTTAAAATTCAAAATTTTGGTTTAAAATTTTATTGAAACTTTTTAAAGTTTAAAATTTGGAATTATAATATCTTAAAAATTTGCTAAACTTAGAAGGTTTTAAGAAAAGTTTTAAAATTAAACCAAATTTTTTACCGTGTAGGCATTCCAGAGAAACTCGTTTCTTTGTGCAAATTAACAACGTCTGGGTCTGTATGTAGAATTGTAATCGAAGGAACTGTGTCAGACTCTTTTGAAATAACATGTGGTGTTCGACAGGGAGATGCACTCGCGCCTGTGCTGTTCAATTTGGCGCTTGAGTACGTAGTGAGGAAAAGCAACATCGAAACTGCGTGCTGTATTTTCAATAAATCAGGCCAAATTCTTGGATATGCAGATGATATCGTGCTTCTTGGCCGAAGACCTAGCGATATCAAAGACAGTTTCGTGCCGCTCGATCGCTGCGCAAGAAGACTTGGTTTGAAGGTGAACAGTAGCAAAACCAAATTTGTATCAACACCCAGGAACATCCCCATGGCAAATCTCGAGTCAGTTATAACATCATCAAATGACATGCAGGCAGAAATCAAAGCCCGAATAGCTGCCGCACATCGAGTTTTCTACGCCCAATCAAAATTATTGCGATCTAGACATCTATCGCAGTCGTGCAAGCTCGCACTTTATAAAGCACTAATAAGACCTGTGCTGGCTTTCGGAAGCGAGAGCTGGACCATGACCACTAATGATTGTAGATTGTTATCAACTTTCGAAAGGAAGGTCATTCGTTCCATCTTTGGTCCAATTAAAGTCGCGAACAATGAATATCGTATTCGCATGAACCACGAGATAAAGCAAATTCTTGGATGTTGCGA
Organism: Nephrotoma flavescens; assembly: GCA_932526605.1. NCBI lineage: Eukaryota > Metazoa > Arthropoda > Insecta > Diptera > Tipulidae > Nephrotoma > Nephrotoma flavescens. Next base: position 180,922,153 of record OW052222.1, read on the forward strand.
TATTTCGGATTCATCAAATCCAATCGAGTGAGATGGCTTGGCCACGTTGCAAGGTCACCACAAACAATGGATGACCAATAAAGTGTTCCATAAACAACCAACCGGTTGCGTCGTAGAGGAAGACCCCGACTGCGCTGGCGTGACGACGTTGAACAAGATCTACAGGCACTAGGATGTCGAAACTGGAGGTCGAGAGCGATGAACCGAGACGGCTGGAGGACCATAGTGCGGGCGGCAAAATCCCTTCATGGGATGTGAAGCTAGAGAGAGAGAGAGAGAGTTCGACTCGAAAAACCTTTAATAAATTTTCCGAAAATCTAGAAAATCTAGATGGTAGTCCGTTCCTGCCAATTTCGAATTAGAAAACCCTTATCATCGCAATTGTTATGAGAATCGTTCGAGTCGAAAAAACATTTGAAAATTTTCTCGAGAGGACATCAAATGAGAACAGAATAGATTGCAATCGGTGTCTGGTAAGAAAAAAGTAAGAAAAAGAAATGAACAAGTGCCCACCAGACGGAATATGTGAAAAGGGACCACGTTCGTAACATTAATTAGATAGTGAATACTAGAAATTAATATTGTTACATATATGTAATAACGAACATTTTCAAAAGACGCGATTAACGGAAACATACAACATGTCAATGTTACGCAACCAGCCCAACATGGCGCAACATTCATCAATATGATGAAACATAAAGCCAGACATTCTAATTGAAGCAACTTCTAGTTTAATGTATACAATTGGAAAATGTCCAGAACCATTTTGTTTATAACATTTACAAAATTTGGTTGAACGTTTTCTATAGTTGCAAGTCATTACATACACTTGGATGCAAACAAATCGCACATTGCTCAATTTTCCACAAAAGCTCAAATATATCAAAAAATCCAATATTTGTTTATTTTTTTAATGCAGATTCAAAGTCTACTTCAATACCTATCCAGTAGTACCTTTTTGTACTTGTACCATGCCAACAAAGTGATTTTTGTCAAATTCATATAGCAGGCTTTCGAATTAAATTCAAAAAATAATTCAACAAGGTCAATACAATAGCATGCCATGAAATATCTCGCTCAGAATTGTGATCATTTGCATATCGACGATTAGCCTGAACGATCCTCTATTGATTACGTCTTCAACCGGAGCAAAGAAATGGATACCACACCAGAGGTAGCCGCACAAGTGGCTCTACAACTAAATTTGAGCCGATTCTCCGTTCGTCAAGTGTGGCAGTGATATCAGGAAACTAGTGGCTTCAGACGGCAACAAGAATCTGGCCAACCTCGTGCTACAGCACAGCGTGGTGACCGCTTTCTTGTAACAGCTTCGTTGCGAAATCGCCGTCTGAATGCGGTTCAATTGAGAAGGCGGCCCGGCCCGTTCATGTAGTCGAAGTCGGTCGGTGGACAGTTAGAAGACGACTTCGAGAAGTTAGTATGACTGCACACAGACGAGCAAACGGACCGAAATTGAGCGCAGCGTAGTAACGAGCCCGTCGTGAGTTCGCTCGAGAGCATTTGAATGGCGCAGGAGAAGAATGTAGAACAGTCCTGTTCTCTGACGAGGCAGGTTGTGTTTATATGGCGCCGGTGGACGCGGAAGAGTATACAGAAGAGAGTAGAGCGATATGTAGAATTTTGCATTGAAGAACTCGTATGGCGGTGGATCGTGCATGTTCTGGGGAGGCATACCATTAGAGACGAAGACAGATCTTGTATTCATCACACGAGCCAATACTGACTGTCGATCAAGAGGAATGAATTCTCAACGGTACATTAAAGAAGTGCTCGAGGAGTGTGTCGTACTTTTTGCCGAGTTTATTCGTGAAAATTTTCTGTTTATGCAGGGTAATGCGAGACCGCATATGGCTGGTGTAGTATACCAGTACCTTCAAGAAGTGGATGTGCCTGTTATGGAGTGGCCAGCCCCAAGCATCGAACATTAATGGGACGAGTTGAAGTGAAGGGTTCGAGCCAGAAGTGTTGCTCCAAAGAGTCGTCAGGAGTTGCAACAGGCGATCGTTGAGGAATGGGAGGCGATACCTCAAGATTTCGTGAAAACTTTGGCGAAATCAATGCAGCATCGAATGGAAGCTGTCACTCCGGCCAGGGGAGGGAATACTTCTTATTAATAAAACTGATTTTTTTTGTTTATTTCCGTGTTTTAATTCGATTTTTACCCCTTATTTTCATGCTGATAAATTCACAAAAACGTGTACCTCAGATGTTTACCCCAAAAATCAGTTTGATGACATTAAAAAAAATAAACTAGCATTGGATTTTTTTGATAAATTGAGCAATGTGCACCCAAGTGATAGTTTTATTGTTTGTGTTTCAACGAATGTACCGTCGGGTGATATGGTATTTTAGAGCTCATGAATTCTGTATGTTTCCATATTCGCAACCAATCCATCAATTTTGAAAACATGTTATCCATATTTTGAATTTCATCAATAATATTGAATGATGTCGAAACTGATGTTCGTTGAGATGGAATGCACGCACCTTCGATCGAAAATTACAGTGATCATCGTTCTAACATTAATCGATTCTATGTTTAAAATTTGATCATTGTCTTCTTCAGTTTGCTTGACTTCGATTCTAAAAGCTAGTCGGGATCATTAGGATCGTCACTTTGATTTAAAAAATCATGAATATTAGATTATTAATGAAAATAAGATATGTCCAATGATCTCAGAGGAACACTTGACATCTAAAATGATATTAAATGAATAACTCACTATACACCATCACGCAATTCGAGAGACCACATAGATACACTGGAGACTCAACAGTTTCCTTCCCACAGTAAAAAACAATTTCCAATTTTTTTGTGTTTAAGGTGCACAGGTTCATCTAAATAGAATCCTGAGGTATTAATCCAATCTGTCAATCTCAATTCTATTTTACTTTATTTTATATAAGTTCATGTTAATGTACATTCATTATGTATACATGTTACCAACATGAAGGCAGCGGTAATGTAACAAAGAAATTCCTATAAATTTTGTACGAATGCAATTTATCAGAGCATACATGCATGTGTAAATAATTTGATATGCAAAATAATTACACTAATCGGCAAAATATGCTAATGAGGCATTACACTTTCTGTTAGGTACGCACATAATGCTTCAAGTTCATTTAAAATTATTTCTTTATTTGTGTACAACAATAAGATAAATCCAGTCTCTTTTGCAACGTGAAATATTGGTCTGTATAAATAAAACGGTAAAGGAATGCGGGTTACGTTGTTGTATACACTGAAATGATTGATAATATCAATGAATCATATGTTTAATTAACATGAAAGAAATTGCATACACAATTATGGTTACCTTCGTTTTATGATAATTAGATGTTGAAGCCATTAATTATATACGAATTAAAATTAAACATTTATGTAATTACATAGGTTTGCTTAACATTTGGAAACTATCAATTTAGTTTGCTAATTGTCTGTAATGACCTACCTGACGTTACTGTGTATTCGGAAACACTTGACTTAGTACCACGAACTAGACGACGTTTCCGCGTTTATTTACAATATTAAATTGGTTAACTAATAAGTTTACAACTTAAGTATTATAATTTATGCGTCGCATAAGCGATGATTTAACTGAAGAAATATATTTAATCCATTTTCGATCATATACCTCCAGAGATGGGCGTTTACGCGTCATCTATTAATTTTTACATGATCGCGCCGACTGATCGTAGACAACTATTATAATTCCTGCCAGTTGTGTTTGAATGATCTACATATTTTGAACTTTTGGGGCCGTATTTTTGAAATAGATGGAAATTTTCCCAATCGGAATACAATTTGCTTTGAAATTCTCTAAATTTATTCAAATTTTTCGCCCTCTACTTTAATAATTTTCTCAAATTTGTTTTCAAGTTTACTAATATTGGGGCGGTATGTTGTACCGAAAAAAGTCGAATCGAAAAAGTGAAAGTTGTACCATTTTTGCATTTCGAAAATGATACAACATACCGCCATTCGACTTTTTTCGAATTTCGATTCGAAGTGATGGTACAACATACCGCCCTTGGTCTCCCTGGAATTTTTTCCTTAGTAGGGGATAAAATTATGTTTCTTAATTTAAAAAAAGAAAAGAAATTTAAAAAAAATGCTTAAAGTAGCAGGCAAAAAATTCGAATAATGTAGAGAATTTCAAGCAAATTGTATTCCGATTGGGGACATTTCCATCGATTTCAAGAATAGGGCCCTTCTCTCCATGCATGTGAAGATGCTGTTAAAGTTTTACTAGTAAAAAATTAATAAAAACTTCACATGTATATAAAGCAGTGTGAAGTTTTTACTAAACTATGCTAAACGTGTATATGTGTTGGTGCGTATCAAAATGATACCTGTATAAAGCGAAAAAAATGTAACTTTTATTTTATTAACATTATTTGAAACACTTCAAAAAACCGAAAGAAATTATAATATATTTACACACACTACACGTTGAACTACGTGGGATGAATTATTGAAATTAAAGGAGGCAACTGGAGAAATCAAAATTTAGCCTCGGGTAAAATGAGTGGGGTATTAGACAAATTAGAAAAAATAATACCAAGCTCCAAAGGGAGGGAAGTCCCTTTTATTTAAAATTAGAAATAAATTTAATGATAATTCTGAGGGCTACGATACATACCCATAGAGACCTAAACACAACCTGAGGTATCTGAATTATTAATTAGGGTACATGTTAAATAAAAAAATTAGTGAGGACATCCCCATATAGGGGTGTCCACAATTTAGTGAATATTGTATTATAATCAAATATATTAAGAATTGTTGAATCAACTTACATATCAATAAAATTCTAAATACAACCATGTGAACTAATAAGAACTGGAAACTGTTTATTGAATTTTCTATTCAGAAGCTCCCCATTCCAGGTGTGGAAACAATAAAGAAGATTTTGTATTATGACCAAATATATTAAGACTATAAATTAATTCGGTCCGTTTTCAAAAAGTGGGTCTGACTATAATACATTTTTATAGTGACAGCTGATTTCCGTTGTTTGAGACAGATTAGATATAGTTCTGAGTGAATATGTGACGTTGCAGAATATGTCCGATTTTGTGATAACGAAACAGCATTTGCGGGAAGTGTTCATTTTTTGTTCTAATTGGAAAAAAGTGCAGCTGAGGTACATCGAATGCTCGTGGAAGTATACGGTGGCAATACTCTAACTGATAAATAATGTAGAGAATGGTTTCGATGGCGAGCATTCATGGTTCGAAGGTTATGTTGTGTATCTGGTGAGACCAAAGAGGTGTAGTGTACTACGAGCTGCTACAACCCTGCGATTCCATTACGGGTGGAATATGAGGAAAGACATGATAAAGTTATTCTTCTACATGACAACGCTCGGCCTCAGGTTGCAAAAGTCGTAGAAAAAATATTGGGAAACGTTCAAATGGGATATTTTATCGCACCCGCCGTATTCTCCGGACATTACTCTTTCCGATTACTGGTTTTTCCGACGGATGTAACACGATTTGGCAGGTCACCGCTTCACTTCTTTCGAGGAAATTGAAAATTGAAGATAGTTTGAAAACTTGGATCGCAAGACGAAACGTTTTTCCGAAATGGGATTCGAAAATTGCGTGAGAAGTGACGCACTGATGTACAATATTTTAATTAATCTGTTCATTCATTTTATTTAAAATAAATGCATTTTTAAAATTAAAAAAATGGACCGAATTAATTTGTACTCTCTCTCTCTCTGGCATTATATCCCATCAAGGGATTTGGCCGCCTCAAATGAGGTTTCATAATCATATTTTCATTTCGGATAATGAGTCATTAATTCATTGATCCTAAACCAGCCGTGAAATTTTGTCACCACCGGGAATCGAACCCGGGACCTCCGGTCGCTGGAGCAAGCATGCTGACCACTTTGCCACCGGGGCGGCACAATTTGTACTACCAATAATAAAAATTGTTCAACCAATTGAATATCCCTAGATATCTTAACACAATCTCAGGTATATATGTAGGGTGTTAGTTGAAGATTAAATTCATTAATGATTAATTACTATAGATAACAAAGCGCCCAATATGAGAAATTTATCGCCATCGGCACTAGAATTGGTCGTAGTTTCTTCACCAGTACCAGTGCCAACTTTAAATAAACAAGAGAGCTCGACTTCAGAGACACAATCAACACGCAACGAAATTAATGTAGAAGCCGCAGTACCTCTTTCACAAACAGAAAACTGCATCCAAACATACCCGACTGTTTCAACGAATGACCGCGAAACAATTAGAGTGGTGAAACCACGAAGATGGTTATTTAGCAGCAGAATTCACACAATTGTAACTGATGAACAATTCAAGAGATTTGTGGAAAATAAATTTCAAATTGTAAATCTAAACGCGGCTCGAATCATTCCGAAAGTAAATGACTACGTTTCTTATCGAATCAGTGTCAATGATTTAGAATTTGATTCAATGATAAATATTGATGTTAGGCCAAAGTGTCTTTTCATAAAGGAATTTATGTTTCCAAAAAAGCAATAGTTTTTTCGGAATACAAGAAACAACAATCAAATAACTTAAAAAAGTGTAAGCCCAGCGAGTCAATATATAACTTCAATGCTGGTCTCGAAAACCTCATCAAGACAGCGACAGTCAAGACCGTTAAAATCAGAGACGCAATGTGCGATTCAAGCGGAGGCTTATCGTATTTTTCATCTTCAGAAAACTACTCCAAGACCCCAATGCTGAGTAACATCTACGCATCTAAACTTGCGAAACACAAACTGACGTTAATATTAAACCTATAAAAAATAAATCAATCATCTCATCATATAAATCTAAACTTATGTTAACATGAGGCGTAAATAACAACCACTATAAAGATTATATCAACGGGTACGAGTTTGTTAAGCAGTTACAAAAGTTTACAAAATTGAGAGTAAATACGTTATTGTGGTTACTCATCAATCGAAAACTAATTGCAGGGATGTAATCTACTTTCTATAAATTTTAACATCCTACTTTCAACGACGAAAACATGAGCATGTTACGATTACTTTGGATGTAACCACCATGTCAACAACCTTATGTAGCTGTTGCATCGAACAACTTCAAATGGGTTTTAAATATTCCATTCAATTTGTCAACTCAGTATGAAAGAGTGTACGGATTTTCCAACTACATCTCCGACATTTTATAAAGTATTGTCTGCAGAGTCCAGCTATAAAAATTCGATCATGGAAATAAAGTTTTATATTAAACACTCAAACAGCCTATTTAAAAGCCACTTAAAAGACCACTACATCAAGAACATCCATCTACTGCCTCTCTCAGCTTCTTCGTTACGAAAATTGAACATATTTGTATTTGATAACGTTACCAAACAATATCTTGAAGAACCCATCACAAAACAACAGTTTGGCTTTGATGGGAATAATCTGGTACAACTGTGTGAAGACCCAAATTCATTTATTATGTTAGATCACCAGACATACAACTCGTTAAATAATATGTATCTTAAAGAAAACATAAAGATGCTGGACATTGCAAATATTCAAGATGTGCCTGTATGTGGTAAATCAACCTGGATTATAAACAATCATAAACTTGGCAGTTTATGTGCTACAAAAGAAGGACTTGCTGATATTAAATTAAAGGTAGCATCTCGTTGCAAGCACGAAAACATTAATTTTAATAACGTCAAATTAAACTACAAAACTATTGCCTCGTAATAAATGGTAATCTGACCTACGATGGTGCATACTGGTTATATAGGATTCGTGGTTATCCTTAGAAAATGTTCCAAAATATATCTTCTGGGTGATAAAAACCAAATACAATATTATTGACAGATTACATCATGTCAACGTGTAATTTTCCGATGCAAGCGCATTCGTAACAAAAACGCAACCTGGATATGACGCATAGATGCCTAGCTAATGTTACTGCTGCTCTAACGCAATACTACCCTTACATCAGTAGTATGAACACCGTGCAAATTTCAACCAAATTTATGAACCTGCCTCAACATGCCGTCGTCGATACCTATGTTGGATAACGCATTCTATCTAAGTTTTAGCAAAGCTGATAAACAACTAATATCCGACCTGAAGATACCAGAATTAAGCAAAGTTATGGCGACCCACGAAACACAAGGATTAACCTCACCAAATGTGATATGTATTAGAATCAATTCTCAATCAGTTGAGCTGTTCGATAATGTACCGCATGCCTAGTTGCAATTTTAAGCCACACACAGTCATTACTAATACTAGAAAGGTAAATAAACCCATAGAATCTAAGGAAAGATCGGTTTATGAAAAATGTGCAATTTACTATCAAAACGTAAACAAAAGCCCGGCATAATGAGCAGCGAATTTTTTGGCCATGATTACGTTGTTTACAGATGCGATCAGTCTCTTGAAACTAGCTCAAAGAAATCGGGTGGTGGCGTACTGATAGCAGTACATTCTAAACTCTGGTGTGCTCCAGTAACTTTAGCGCCATCGAGAGTTAAACAAATCGGTGTAAAAATCAAAATCATACCGCCTCAATCAAATAGTGATCATTATGTAACTTGCATCGATGCTATTGATGAAGTTATTAATACAACAAACTCGTCAGATTGCGTTCTTGTGCTTGGTGATTTTAACCTTCCAAATATAACTTGGAATTTGGACCCGGAACTAAATTGTATTTTACCATGCAATATAACAACAGATGGGGGATCTTTATTTGTGGACGCAATGCTGGGTTATAATTTGAACCAAATAAACACAATTGCTAATAATCGTGATAGATTATTGGATCTTGTCTTCAGCAACGGCATTGTTACTTTCAAAATTTCAGAATCCGTGATACCTTTTGTCATAAACGATATCAATCACATATCTTTGAATATTGCATTTGAGTTAACTAAAATAGCAAGTTCGGAACACCTACAACCAATCAAATATAACTTCAAAAAAACAAATCGTATGGGGCTACAAAATTACCTAGAATCCATCAACTTGTAAATAACTGTCAATACCAATGATATAAACGAAAATGTGGTGGTTCGATGATAACTAGTTAACTAAAAAAATCGGAAGTCGAAAACGTACGCCAACATGTTAAAAAGCGGGTTAGAAGCGGACAAAACTATGTTTCTACAAAATAGTAACGAATTTTAAATTTATTTCAAATCAAAATACAAGTTGTATCTCGATCAAATTCAAGAAAAAATCAAAGTAAATCCAAGACAATTTTGGAAATACTTTAATAATAAACACGAAATTGAAGGATACTCTGCTAATATGACTTACAACAATACCTGCTCTTCAAACGCCAAAGATATAGCTAACATTTTTTAGCAATTCCATTATGTTACCTAAGCAACCATTCCGTAAGCATCGGCGTGTTTCCCGAAAAATGGAAAATTTCAAAGATAACACCAATTTTTAAATCGGGTAAACTAGACGACGTTACATGCTACAGAGTAATATCAACTACATCATCAATTACAAAAGTTTTTGAATTAATATTATGCAACAACTTTAATTCCACAATTGCACGTGATATATCAATAAACCAGCATGGGTTTATGCCTGGCCGATCCACATCAACTAATCTGGGGTTCAATTCACCAGTAAAATAATTAACGAGATATAGAAAACACTATCAAGAAGATGTAACGTACACGGTTTTCAGATTTGATTCCATCTGCCATCAAAAAGCACTCCATAGTTTATTCACATTTGGGTTTTCACTCGATTACATAAATTGGTTCTAGTCCTATCTATCAAACCGGCGACAATTTGTAATAATGGGAAATGTGAAACCAAACGTTATTAAAGTTACGTCTGGGGTTCCCCAGACGTGATCCTGGGGATCACACATCGGACCTTGGATATTTATTGTTTTCATAGATCGAATAACCGAGATAATCAAAAACTCAAACGTACTCAAACTTGCTGATGACATCGATATTTTAAGTGAGTGGTGTGATCGAAACTCGCTTTACTTAAATATTAAGAAATGGAAAATCATGTCTTTCCTACGTAAAAGAAATCCGTTAATTTCTTCATACAAAGTCAACAACGAAGTATTGCAATGAGTAAGTGAGATTATAGACTTAACATAGGTGTTATATTTGTCGAAAATGCCAGTTTTAATAGGCATATTGAAAGTTGTTTTGCGAAAGCGAATGTCATGTTTGGATTTGTTAAAAGATGGACAGGTGAATTTAAGGACATTTTCAAACCTTATGTTCACTCTATTTCGCTTGCGTTCCATCGCAACTGGAATACGCTGGAACGGTTTGTAATCCATACTATGCTGTGCACATTAAAAGAGTTGAAAGCATTCAAAAAAAGTTTCTGATTTTCTTGTTAAAGAAAAGTGACTGGGGTTACAACCACAACTTACCATTCCATGAAAATGTGGCTCGGTTACCCCAACAAGATGCACGGATAACAAAATACGCACGCTTGAAAATAAACGACGTCTTTTAGGTGTGGCTTTTATTGGTAACGTTTTGCTAGGTTACACTGATACAGCTTACGTCTTGAGAATCATATCAATTTAGCACTATAACACCATTCTACAAACTATGGAGAAAATAGCCCCATTAATAGGATGTCTAAATCATTCAACAGCATCTGCGACCTATTCGACTTTAATTTATCAAAGGACTTCAAAAATATTCTGAAGAATCATTTTTAAAATTTTTAAATGTTAAATCAAAATTTTATTTATATTCTTTTTTTGTTTAAAGTGTTCTCGTTAAATTTTTAAATGTTTTTTAATTTTTTTTAAAATAAATTTGTGTTTTAAACTAAAAAAAGATACATGTGTCACAGAATAGATTTCTTTGAATGAATAAATAAATAAATTAGATATAATGAACGGTCTCAGGTGGAAAGAGTCGGACGTCTTTTAATCAATTAAAATTAAAAGAAAACACGGTTGCAATTCAGGAACGGACAGAACACATGTATTCTGTCTCTAGCTTAATTTCCAAAAAGTAAGTACATGTTGATTGAGTACGTTACCTTGCGACCCTATATTCCCAACCAAATTTGTTAAAGAAATAAATTTTTAATATGTACACATATTTGCTGTTGACAATCTATAGTCGACGTTATAAGATCAAGCCATTTTAAGGCCCCTAAACACTCATCAATCAGCAAAATCTATCAAGTCATGGATACTTATAATGGTTTATTTGATCATTTAAAACCTAGAATTTAAAATTTTACCAACAACTGTCCGAAATAATTTATAGGTTCCGGTGGTTATGCGTAAAGATAATAAAATTTAGGAATGCATTCAGAACACGAATGTCACCAGCAGCGTCGAACGAGAAGTACCAACGTTAAACGATTTTAAAGTTACTTTAACATTGACGAAAACTCAAATTCGATGAGAGTTGCGTTCTTATCGTGCAACGCATATTCTGATGTTAAATTAGATGATAAAGGATGTCCATCCGCAAGGTTTGAAATTTTTTTGCCGCTATTCAGGCGAATATTAATATTGACAGATCATACTTGACAGTCGTGAAGCACATAGGTGGCAAATTAATCATGAAAAAATATTCGATTGAACAACGCGTTTATTAGAGAAAGCCTTATAGACAAGTCAATCGATTATACATTAACATTAAGAAAATTACGTGAAAGTTAAGGAAGGAATGTGGTGCCTTGCCATGACTTGATTTGGTATCTCTTCCTGAGATAAGTGAGACAAATTTCAAAGACTCGTATTCATTTAAATCTTGAATCTTACCTTCTACAGCACTGTTCTCCTCAGTATCGTTATCCGCGCCAAGTATATGCCACGATTTGCATAAAATCCGGCAGCATATCCGTACCCAGTGTATTTTATCATATGCCTACCTTACCTAATTCATTTCATTCGGGTCATATTCATTCAGGCCAATAAAACGTGAACTAGAATCGACGGTATGGTAAGTAAACGACGTAATTGATTTCAAAGTTCTACACCTTCTTCTGGGCACTTAATCGGAGTTACTCCATTTTTAAGCGAACTTTTTATTAAGTTTTTACTTTTATTATTTATACTGCTGACCCGACAGCCGTTGTCCTGTCTTAGCTACGAATATTCAATTCGAACTGGAATAAATTGGTTCCGACACGGGAACTGACGATATACAATTGGCCATGTGAACATGGATTTTCAAAATTGATACTACAAACACTTAACGACTGCCCATATGATTTATTTATCGACATTACAAATGCAACCCGCACTGGAAATTGTAACATCATCTTGGTGTGTAACGGAATTTCTTATTTTAAATCTGAAAATTCATCTTTCGCTCAATCAAACATGATTTTTGTAATTTTGAGCAATGTTTCCATCTCGATGAGTTCGATCTTTGAGTCAGTAAAGTGACAAAAAATGGCAGGGAATGTAATATATCCAGACGATGTGCGAACAGGAATTTTGCCATTACCAATGTCGAGCAGTGGTTTGGAAAAAACTTCTCCAGATCGGTCGTTCTAATATGAGTGTTTTAACATATTTCCATAAAATGAACGACTTCAAACATGCATTAAGTTCGTCGGGTGGCGTTGATCTAGGAATAACTGGCAATGTTTGTCGAAAATCATCTGCCGATAAAACCAGCGCACCACCAAATCGGTTTCGTAAATCGGTCTAATGCCTCCAAAGATTATTTGTGTGCCATCGTGCATTCATCCCAAACGATCAACTTGCGTTGCTGCTACACGTTGGCCATCGCAGAATACCTCGAAAGGTTACAAGTTGAAGTTTCATTAGTTTGCATGTTCAACGGCAACTTGAGTGTTGAATGCGAGCTGTTCGACCGCCTTCTAACAACGCGGCTGCAATACCTGATGGAGCAAGTGCAATTCCAGTTTGCGATCGAATCGTTACCAAATCAATGATATTAACAACATTTTACCAGTTCCACCGGGAGCACCTATGAAAAAAATTCCGCCAGTTCCATCGTTCACTACTTTCATGAGCGTATCGTATACGTATATTTTTGTTGCGGATTTAAAAGAGGAACGTTTCTTTGAACGGTTTCTCCGCTGTAAAATACACTCTTTGACCATTTTCCAAATGTACGGCCCAGTGAACAACAGTGGGGTGTCTTTCATGTATAGCGAATGATAAATACGCCACCACGCTTCGTAAGTGCTAACATAGCGGCCTATTTGAAATTGACTGAATCCTTCATTGAAATTTTCGGCAGTAACTCCGAACACAGCCATGTCACTACCTTTGTTCACGTACTTGCAAATATATTTAATAGAGTTTACGGAATGGCAAAATTCGACATTTATGTGTGCTTTAAATGTCTTGGAGAGTAACGGCAAAAACGGAACAACCCAACGATTATCAACTTCAATGTCCCGTTGATTCACTATGATTGTTGACCTTTCATTGTTATCAGTGGATCGGCGGCGATAAAGTGGATAACCATCATTTCCAGTCATATAGTTTTTGGTACTATAATTGTCTTGGATAGCGTTTTGAACATTTTCCGTCAACCATATACGCGTACAACAGTGAATCTTTTTCATTATCGGAAATTTTCGCTGATATCACATCATCGAAATGAGGATATGTGCATGTGGTAATCCGCGTTTTTGCCACTCGACTGAATACATCCAATAGCGTATCTCGCCGAACACGCGATGCTTTACGCGGTGATGTCGTGGCGATCAATAGGATATTGGCAAGGAAATAATTCTTGAAGAATTTCTGTCCACTGTATATTGCACGTGAACGTGATAAACAAATCTGGTGTGCCATAATGACGTACATACGACATTGCATCTTGAGCGTATTCATGCATATGTCGCGGACTTCCGACGTATGTTGCTGGAAGGATAAACATAGTCAATGTGATAAATGTTAATCGCTGAGTGACAACTATGACGTACATATCCACCGAATATTGGTGAAATAGACGACAATAGCGACTTTATTAATTGTTGACGTACTGCAAAGTCTTGCGTGTTGCCCTGCAGCCGCCTGGCAAGATGGCATGCGGTCTAATGCGGCCGTTCAATCTCATTTCGGGCTTCGCGTTTCTCGTCACTTTGACTTGCTCGTATAAATTTTTGACTTGTAGCATTGCGACTTCTGCGACCTAATTAAATAAAAAAACTACTAGGTATTGATGATTTATTTCATTTGAAAAATTAATTAAGGTCGCCATTTAAAATTTTCACAGGGAAATAATTACCCGTGCTTCATTTGGTCCCATATTGAGTGGGACCGACGCTTGATCGATATCTCTCATATAGTATTTTATTCTAAAACGTATTACGCAAATGAAGTATGTATAACACATTTGAAATATTACTCTAGTATAAATCGTTTAATATTGAAAACGAACAATTACCAAAATGTGCTTCTAAATGTGGAAATAGTCTATATTTGCAGATGGGAGTAGATTGCCGTTAAATGTACGTCCCTTAAGATAGCAGAACCCATACAGCAGAACATTACAAGATAGTATGGATAATTATAGGCTAATTATGGGCTAATTAAATGCTCCATTAAAAAATTTTGGGCTCCATCCCTACCCACTAAAGCGTGGGTTCTGCTAGCTTTAGAAAAAGTTAGCAGAACCCATATCAAAAAATTATTTAAAAACAATTGGAAAAATAAAGGTTAATTTTAGGCTAATTAAATGCCCTATTTAAATTTTTTTATTCGGGTCGATCTAAAAAATGCAAAAGGCATTATCATTTCAAAGCTAGCAAAACTCAAATCGAAAATCGGACCAAAACCGAAATTTGAACTCAAAACAAGATCTATTGACAATCGAATAATTTTAGGCTCGGTATGGGCTAATCAAATGGCCCATTAAAAAATTTTGGGCTCCATCCGTTTTTGACCTAACTTCAGGTCATTTAATCTAAAGCTAGCAAAACTCAAATCGAAAATCGGACCAAAACCGAAATTTGAACTCAAAACAAGATCTATTGACAATCGAATAATTTTAGGCTCGGTATGGGCTAATCAAGAAATTTTTCGGATAAAATCGGACGAAATCGGATAAAGTCGGATGAAATCGGATAAAGTCGGACAAAATCTGAAGAATTCGGTCGAAATCGGATGAAGTCGGAAGAAATCAGATGAAATCGGATGAAGTCGAATGGAATCGGACGCAATCAGATGAAATCGGATGAATGCGAACGAAATCGGATGAAGTCTGATAAAATCGGATGAAGTCGGATGAAATGGGACGAAATCGGATGAAGCTGATGAAATCGGATGAAATCGGGTGAAGTCGGATGAAATCGGATGAAGTCGGATGAAACCTACCTTTAGATTAAATGACCTGAAGTTAGGTCAAAAACGGATAGAGCCCAAAATTTTTAAATGGACCATTTGATTAGCCCATACCGAGCCTAAAATTATTCGATTGTCATTAGATCTGGTTTTGAGTTCTAATTTCGGTTTTGGTCCGATTTTCGATTTGGGTTCTGCTAGCTTTAGATTAAATGACCTGAAGAAAGGTCAAAAACGGATGAAGCCCTAAATTTTTTAATGGGACATTTGATTAGCCCATAATTAGCCTATAATTATCCATACTATCTTGTAATGTTCTGCTGTATGGGTTCTGCTAGCTTAAGGGACGTTTAAATGTGGACATTCGCCTTTATTCGAGTTTTATCCGTAACAATATACGTAATTGTTTTTATTTGAAGGTAAATGATGTTGGCAGCATTTTGAAAGTCATGTAAACTTCACAAATTTTTAATCAATTTCATAACATTTAAAGAAAATTACTCAGGGAGATAAATATTTATCACGACTGGTTTGTATCAGAATATGGTTATAATACGATAGAATTAAGTGACAAAATAATTAACTAACGATCTACATGTATTGAAATTTTGAATACAGAGTTCACACATTGAGAATATTTGAACCGTTTGGAGCTAAAATAGGGCCTTGTTAACTATAGTTATAAAGTCTAGAACATCCCAAACAACTACTTAAAATTATTTAAAGCTTTTCAATTTATTGTACACCCGTTATCTTGAAGTAGCTTCAATTTCAACATAACACTAATGTTATGTTGCGCGCATGTTTCGTTTTTTGTTTTTGTATAACCTTTGCATCTTAGGTCATGTATTCGAAGGTATCCAAATAGTTTATTATTTATTTTGAGATAACATTATCTTTTATTTATAAGATTTAGGTTTATAATATTTCTAAAAAATATATCGACCAAATATATTTTGTACGTTATGTATGTACTTTTATTCGAATCACCCTTTAATAATCACCGAAATTTATATTTCATTTCTTTCCAAATTGTACAATTTTCACAAACTTGTATGTGTGTAAAATTAAACAAAACGAACACAAAATTTTATTTGTGAAAAAACTCTTTTCTGTATAAATTGACGCATGCTCATTTCAAAACCAGATGTTGTAAACATATTTTTTGAGTAACAAAATTACAAAGAAACATTTTTCTATTTATTTTTATAATGACGTTTATTTAATTTTTTCTGCGACTTGAAACGTTTTTAATTCTAAATCTTTTTCTAACATTAACACTCTAATTTCGGCTTCCCTAATTTCTAGTTTTGCCTTAACATTTTGTAATCTTAAATATTCTACTTCTTCTTCTAGTTTTCGCTTGCGTAGTGTTGAAATTTCGTCCATGATATTTGGGGCTGTCGCGGTGGATGAGATTCCCCGTGTCGGATTATTTAGTGTAAGATTAATTTTTTTAAATCCTTCTTCTTGTGTAACCAATGGTGTATCACATTGATTTGGCGGATCTGGATCCATTGTAGGTGCCTCTTCTAAATGCTGTTGCAACAAATGTTCATTGTGAAATTGGTTTAAATGATTATTTTCATCATTGTCCTCGTCATTGTATACATCTTCGGGACTATTCGGAAAACTTATTGATTCTTCTTTTATCGGTAAAATACCATCATCAATCGATACGGCGTCACATAAACTTTGCTCGGCGGATGCAGCTTGCCGTTCGTGCAGTGTCTGTTCTAGTTTAAGAATTTCTCGTTTAATTTTTTGACCATGTTTACCGGCAGCACCTTTTAAATTTAATATCTCGAGCACGCTTAAATCAATGCGACTTAGAACACCCTGCCGATATACTTTGGTCTAAAAGGAAACGTAAATATTTATGAGATTTTATTTAAAATGTATAAAAATGTTAAAAAGTAATTTACCATGGTCGATCGTTTAATATTTGGCCAGTAGACATCACGTAAATAGCTCCAGTTATGGGTTGCGTTTATGCCACCAATTGATACGGAATGCTCAAATATTTCCTGCCATTTATTTATTTTGTCGCGTTTTGAAACAAGTTCCGATGTCTCGGCAAACAAAATATGCTTCGCTTTACAAATTTCTAATACAACCGAATATTTTATCTCCAATTTTCGTTCATAACCACCAGCCATTTTGTAAAATACCATTGAAAAAAGTTTATGCTACTAAATAATGTTTATAAAAATTCTATGTTGACACACGATATAGAATATTATAACGTCAGACGTTTACTTGTGTATTCTCTCTCACATACTAAAAATAAAATACAAACTTGTTTTACAAACGAATGGAATAAAAAAAAAATCGGTTGGGTAAGATTATATTGTAATTACAAACATAATTTATACAACCATTTGTAAATTTTCCATGTATGTGTATGCCACATAGGGTGCAGGTGTACATTTTTTAGTTACACATTTTTTGTTATTTTAGTGTTCGAGGCACCCAGTATTTGTATTTTGTTTCTTACCATTGTAAATATCGGCACGGTATGTGTGAAACAAAATAAAGAAATTGATGAAATAATAGAGAAAATATAAAGTTGGAGCACGAGATTTTGAGATATAATACGTTAAGAAGTAAAAAAACGAGGGTTATGAAAAATAATAAAATATCAGGGGCTCACGACTTGGTTGGATATGTACTAAGGATTAATTTTGTAATTACAGAATTATTTTATTGGTCATACAAAAAAAAAATGTAATAATAATGTATGTAAAGACGCAGGTAAAGATGATAATTTATTCTTATCTGTGGTAGTGTAAAGTAAAGTACATAAAACTAAAATATTTTAGATTAAAATTTGCTTCATGACAAACTAAAAGTGGTAAGATTTAGATATTCGTATACGGAGAATGGAACACGGTAAAAATTTTATCAAGAAAGCAAAATATTATGTACATAATACTCGCAGCTGGTTAATGGGCGACCCCAAAGCGATTTAATATCGGCGTGCAGGTTCAAGTTATATTGAGTCAAATTTTAATATTACACAAAAAACAATTGGTAATTAATAGTAAGGTGTTCACATCCGATGTAAGTTGGGAAAATAATGCGATACTTAATTGAAGTTGAAGCTTTCATAAACGAGTACGATCTTCGAGAAAGATCTGCAATATTGTAGGATTGTGTGAGTCACGTCAGAAATCCCATTTTGGAAATCCCACCGTTTTCTTATTTTGTCGAGTAGTATTTGATTGTGCAATTTTGTGCGTCTAACGGTAAAATTTGTGCATAATGTACTTTGGGAGATAATGTGGGATTTCTGACGTGATTATCACACTAGAAATCCCATAGATTCGTTTCATGATTAAAGCATATGTTTTGCTTTAGTTTAATTGTGGAAAACTGTGCATGTCAAAACCAATTTAGTTCTCTTCCAGAATTCGTCAGGATTTTTCCTAGAACGACTATATCTGCCTATTTACATGCGATATGTACAACGTCTATTAAAGTAGATCAACCATGTAAGAAAATGTCGTTGTTTTCTAGTCAAAATGCTTAGACTAGATGTATATAACCTGACAAGACCAAAATTCAATAGTGGCATACTCCATATCAGCCAGAATTGGGAATGTAGAAACCCTTAATTAGACTCTAATTTCAAAAGATCAATTTCTGAAAAATTTTGTATATGTGAAATCCGGAAAAATGAAATCACTTCAACTAGTTGAAATGAACATCCACATCAAATTTCATATTTGTGCCTACTCCCCATCAGTAAGTGACTAACCTACAAATCAGCCGAAAATCAGCCGAAAACATATATTATAAAAAACAACAAGTAAGATTTTCAATTTACAAGATATTAATTTATTATTTCATATCAATTTTGTTTTTTCTCTTTTTCTGGTAATAAAATCGTTTATCATTCGAGATTTCGCCAGATGGCCACCAATCTGACTATGCCGATTCAATAGCCCATGGCCATGTGTTGATTTTGATTACAGGCTATGGGTGAGTCTGGTGGGGTTATAGGGGTGAAATTTTGATTTTCCCCATTTTTCATCTATAGAATCGTCCGTCATTTGTGATTTTGGCATATAGACACCAATCTGACTATGTCAATTAGATAGCCCAAGACCATAGGAAGATTTTGAGTATAGGTTAGGGGTGAGTCCGATGATGTTATAGGGGTGATACTTTGATTACTTTGATTTCCCCCATTTTTCATTGATAAAATCGTTCGTCATTCGAGATTTTGGTACACTACCGCTCAAAAGTGTTAAGGCACTGTCAAAAACAGCATAAACCGTATATAAACTCAAAATATAAAACGTAAAAATGTGAAAATATTTATTTTTTAAATTAAATTTTACTTTCATCTATGTGACCTCTTCTTCTTGATTGAACAATCGCAGCGCACAGTCGAGGCATTCTCGCAATAAGTTTTGACAGAGTTTCTGGCGTTATTGAGTTCCAAGTTGATTGAAGATTGTTTCACATAACAGTAGCTGATGTTGGAGCTGATTGCTTTACGTCCCGGTCCAATTCTTCCCACAGTAACTCAATAGGATTCAAGTCAGGGCTCTGGGGAGGCCATTCCATAATTTTTATCGTTCCTTCCTCCTCTAAATGGCGAAGATAGCCTTTACATAATTTAGATGAGGGTTTTGGGTCAATACTTTGTTGAAAGATAAAATTTTGACCCAAAAGTCGAATTCCTGAAGGGATTGCGTGGTTCTCCAAAATTTGTCGGTTTCCTTCTTTTCTTAGTATTCCGTCAATTTTCACAACATCGCCTACACTAGTACCAGCAAAACAGCCCCAAATCGTCACTAAACCACCTCCATGTAAAACATGGTAGCGGCAATACACTCTTTACTGGCACGTTCACCCACAGATCGCTTTTGCTTATTTTGTTTACGTAGTAATGGTTTCTTCATAGCAATACGGCCATGGAGTCCGGCTTGCTGTAGGTGACGTTTAACCGTAGAAACACTAACTGGTTTTGTGCGACCAAAATTTAACTCTTCGGTTATTTCTGGACCTGTTTTGCGTCTATTCAACTTGCTAGTAATTACTATTCTATGATCATCTGCTGGCGTTGTCGCTCTTGGCCTTCCACTACGGTTTTTTATTATGAAAACTACCACTTTCCCGATATTTTTTAACATTATAATCGACCGTTGCGTGGTTTAATTTCATATTTTTGACATTCTGTCGATTACTTATGCCAGCTGTATGGTGGCTATTATAAGCACATGCGTTTCAGTACTAATTTCTCTTCTTGGAGTCATTTTAAGTAATTGTCACTCGATATTTCGCTTACGATATTAACACTGTAAATATCAGACTACAACTGATCGTATTTGACTCATTTCACTGAAATCTTTTCAAAAAAACACTTTAAACATCATTACCTATAATAAACCCGTATGATATTTTTTTTTCTGGAAATTCCTAGAGACTATTATTTTAACTGTACCGTAATAAACAGTTTACGACAATCCGGTCAAGCGCAAGTAGAGGGTTGTAAAATTAACCCTATATAATTGGTGTCTATATAATGAAACTGCGTTTCAGGTAAGTATTTCATTTTATTCAAATGTTTTTTCATAAACATAATACTTTATCAATAAAACACGAAAAAAGGGGTGCCTAAACACTTTTGAGCGGTAGTGTATATAGACACCAATCTGACTATGCCGATTTGATAGCCCTTTACCATAAATAGATTTTGATTATAGGTTAGTGGTGAGTCTGATGGGGGTATAGGGATGAAATGGCATATCTGCTTCATACAGCCGAAAGTAGTCGATAAAGAAGTTTGATAATTATCAGTATCGTCAAGAATCGTTCGTCATTCGAGATTTTGGCATAAAGACACCAATCTGACTATGCCGATTAGGTAGTCCATGACCAAAGGTAGATTCTGAGTATAGGTTAGGGGTGGATCTGATGGGGTTATAGGGGTCAAGCTTTGATTTTCCAAGCATGTGAAGTTATCCCAGTTTTTCATCCCAGGATTTTTTTTATTATTATTTACATGAAACTATTCAATTCCATCTCAGTTTTTTCCTTTTATACCTCTATAAGACGATTTCAATTATAAATACAACAACAAAATATCCCATCCCAGTTTTTTTTCGTTTATTTGTTGTTCATGTAAAACAAATACTTGGAAATAGTGTTTGAGAAACAGTAACTCTGTATATTTAAAGTTCGAAATAATAATACGCCATATTATAAATTTAAAATATTAAGGATAACTTATAATAAGCGCCCCAATGCAAGCCGTATGTTAGGATTGGCACAATTTCCTGCTTCGATATGTCCCCATATAAATTTATATGAAAATCGTCTATAACTTCCAAAATCTTCCTGGGCCGGAAATAGCGATTAATGTTTTGAGATGGTATAATATAATTTATTTATTATAAACATTTAAAACAAATAAAACACACTTTGTTAATTTTTATTTCACAACAATAATTGAACATACAAATACCTTTTTTTTATACGGTTTTATACTGTTTTAAATTTTCGACTAACCACTAACTGTCTCGATATAAAATTTACTCAATAAACTACAGCTTATATAGAATAATGTATTTTTCGGTAAAAAACCGAGAATAAACTATTTAAATCGAATTTTGAGAAATATCTTCCAGGAACTTTTCAATATGTATTGTTCGGTATCTGGCCATTTTATTTTTTATTTTACTATTTCAAATTAAATAATATTTTGCTAGGTTCTGAACAGTTTTCATGACAATTTTTTCTGATTTTTGTCATAGTGAAATAGCATCGAAGCAATCCAGAGCTTAACTAATTCAATTATACCGACAGCATTAAATGTTATTATGGCGAAATTTTTAATATAAGAGGATTTATTAACCATTCAAAGGACTCTTAACATTATACAGCTTACTCGCAACGATAGATAGGTTAGGTTTCAGTGGTTGCATCGAACACTTAGACCAATGTTGGCCCATTGAGATACCACCCATTCACGCCAATCATTAACCCATTCACCTATTCACTAACATGTGTGAGTTGCAGTACAGTATAAAGTATACCACCTGCACATTGCAAGCTCCATGTCAACTTGAACAATGACGTAGAGATTGCGTCGGCGCTGAACTCTGCACTCCATCAGAGAGTCTTAGTTGTATTTATTAACATCAACGATCGTAATCGATGGCGAAAATTCGATTCCCCTAAAAATAGTCCATTGTTCATGATAAATTGTTGTTAAATAGTCCATGATAAATTGTTCACACCATTTGTTTGTTTTTAACATTTGCAATCTATTCTGGTATCGAAAAACTCCCAACTCTCTGGAGGTTTGCTTTTCAGGAACTTCTTGAAACAGTGGCTTAAACGACAACGAAGGCTATAGGTCTGATTAACGTAGAACTATCTACGCATCTATGCGAGATCCAAGAACTCTGCATTCTGACAGGCAGTCATGGTTGTTTCATTACTGATCGTAATAAGCCATAATAGTATGCTAATCTTATCATAAGGCTATACTGAAAAAGTGCACCAAAGTTTTCCCTTATCATTACCAACTCGAAACACGTAGAATCATTTCCGGCCTAGGAAGTTCTTAAGAGATATACATTTTTATTTAACTCAACCTGAGATTTTGGAACTTGGCCATTTCCTCAAATTTGAACATACGGCTGGTGCTGACCACTTGGTCAGCAATTACTTAATTATATAAAATCTCAAAACATTAATCGCTATTTCCGGCAAAGGAAGGTTTTGTAAGTTATAGACGATTTTGATATAAATTTATATGGGGCCATCTCGAAGCAGGAAGATTGTGCCAATCCTAACATACGGCTTGCATTGTGGCGCTTATTATAAGTTATCCTTAATATTTTAAGCTTATAATATGGCGTATTATTATTTCGAACTTTAAATATACATAGTTACTGTTTCTGAAACACAATACATTATTTCCAAGTATTTGTTTTACATGAACAACAAATAAACGAAAAAAAACTGGGATGGGATATTTTGTTGTTGTATTTATAATTGAAATCGTCTTATAGAGGTATAAAATGAAAAAACTGGGATGGAATAGAATACCTAGTTTCGTGTAAATAATAATAAAAAAAAAATCCTGGGATGAAAAACTGGGATAACTTCACATGCTTGATTTTCCCCATTTTTCGCCGATAAAATCATTCGTCATTCGAGATTTTGATATATAGACAGACACCAATCTGACTTTGCCGATTCTATAGCCCATGACCATAGGTAGATTTTGATTATAGGTAAGGGGTGAATCTGATGAGGTTATAAGGGTGAAATTTTGATTTCCCCCATTTTTCATCTATAAAATCGTTCGTCATTCGAGATTTTGATATATAGACACCAATCTGACTGTGCCGATACGATAACCCATTACCATAGGTAGATTCTTAGTGAAGCTTAGGGGTGGGTTTGATGGAGCTATAGAGACAATCTGTCAAAATCTTGAAAATCAAACGTCTTTATCGATAAAACATATGAAAAATCAAATTTTTAGCCCTAACATATAACCTCATTAGACTCACCCCAAACCAATAATCAAAATCTATCTATCGTCATGGGCTATCAAACCAGGATACTCAGATTGGTGTCCATCTGGCAAAATCTCGAATGATAGCCGATTTTGTCGTCAGAAGAAGTGGAAAATAAAAATTTCACCCCTATAACCCCATCAGACTCACCCCTAATCTATAATCCAAATCTACCTCTGTTTATGGGCTATCAAATCGGCATAGTCAGGTTAGTGTTTATATACCAAAATCACGAATGACGAACGATTTTATCCATGAAAAATGGGGAAAATCAAGAATTCACCCCTATAACCAACCCCACACCTCTAATCTTTACTCAGAATCTACCTATAGGCATGAGCTATCGAATCAGCCTAGTCAGATTGGTATCCATCTGGAAAAATCTTGAATGATACGTGACTGCATCTCATGGCTATTGTAATATATACAATAGCCATGGGATGCCTGTTATTGACATTTTCTTTTAGAAAATTGATGACTCAAAATCAGGCATGAACTCAAATTTAGTAGAATTTAGGATCGTATTATATCATTCGAGTGAAGGGGAAATTATTTCAGTTTATATAGGAAGTTAAAAATCGATAGTAGCGAGAGTATAAAGAGAGTTTAACTTTGAAGTCAATCTTCTTTATCGATGCAATTATCGACATTTTAAAATATTTCCGGTTGGGAAAACAAAATTAAAATCTGCATTACCAGCTTTCAGCTGGTAGCTTTCGGCTAACTTTAACAGTGTACCCCGTGCTGCTCTAATGACCAATTGAATTCTCAAAATATTCCAGGATTTAATTAGTAAAATACGTCCAACAGAATATAGCAGAACATTACTACATATTAAACAAATTTGGACTTCATCCCTTCCAATCTAAAACGACGGGTTCTGCTAGATTTGGAAAAAGTTTGCAAAATTATAAAAAACCATTTAAAAACAATTGGAAAATTAAAGGTTAATTGTAGGCTAACTATAAATACAAGTTTTTTTATTCTGCTCGTTCTAGAAAAACCATTAGGCTTTATCATGTCAAAGTTAGCAGAACCTAAATCAAAAATGAAACCAACACCGAAATTATAACACAAACCAAGATCGATTAACATACCAATAGATTTAGGATTATTTAAATTACCCGGTAAACATTTTAGGCACCAGTCGTTTTCACTAAGCCTAATTTAATTTAATTTTAAGCTAGAAGAACCTATTACTGTCATTTAATTTAAGACTATAGCAGAAACCAAATCAAAAATAGGACAAAAACCGAAATCATAATGCAAATCAAGATCAATTAACACACAAATAATTTGAGGCTCATTATGGTCTAATCACATGACTCATTAAATATTGTGAGCTTCACTTGTTCTCGACCAAATTTCAGATTATTTGTTAAAAGCTAGCAGAACTCAAACCGAAATTAGAGCAAAAAACAAGCTCAATCGACATACAAATAATTTTAGACTCGACCAAACTTCAGGTTATTTAATTTAAAGCTAGCAGCACCCAAACCGAAAATCTGAAAACTAAAACTGAAATTAGAACGCCTAACAAAATCATTCAACATATAAATAAGTTAAGGCTCATAATGGGCCAATCGAATGACCCATTAAAAAACTTTGGTCATTTAATTTAAAACTAGCTTAATTACAACCCATATCAAAAATCGTATCAAAACCGAAATTATAACGCAAAGCAAGACAAATAATTTGAAGTTCATTATGGTCTTATCAAATGACCCATTAAAATTTTTGGGCTTCACTCATTCTTGACTTCGTGTCATTTAATTTAAAACTATAGCAGAATCCATATCAAAAATTTGACCAAAACCAAAATTAAACCGCAAAACAACAAACATTAAAAATTTTCGGCTCGACTCGTCCTCGACCAAATTTCAGATCATTTAATTTAAAATCCGTAGAACCCAAATCGAAAAACGGACCAAAATCAGAGCTAGAACGAAAAACAACATCAATCAAGATATAAACAACTTTAGGCTCATAATTGTCTATTAAAATGATTCATTAAACCTTTTTAGGCCCCACTCATTCTTGAAAAAACTTCAGGTCATTTAATTCAAAGCTAGCAGAACCCAAATCAAAATATTGGACCAAAATCAAAATTATTTTAGAAGATCGATTGACACACAAAATAAAAATTTATTGCTCCACTCGTTCTTGACCAAACTTGAGATTAAGTTGACGTTAATTTTCGTAAAGAACGAGTTGAGCTCTAAAATGTTTACCAGGGAAATTTAAATAAGCCATAATAAGCCTAAATCTATTGGCATGTTAATGGATCTTTGGCCCGATTTTTGATTTGTCTGCTGGTTTTGACGTGATAAAGCCTAATGCTTTTCTAGGACAAACAGAATAAATAATTTGCAATGGGGCATTTATTATTACCCTAAAATTAACCTTTAATTTTCCAATTGTTTTTAAATCATTTTTTGACATGGGTTCTGCAATCTTTTTTCTAAATCTATAGCAGAACCCATCGTTTTATTTAACTAATATCTTATTACCCTATAATTATTCATACTATCTTGTAATGCTCTGCTGTATGGGATCTGCTAACTTGAGGAACGTCGAAAAATCGTATTTCCAGTACATAATTTCCTCGTCAACTTCACATTGTAAGTAAAATACATCAACTCCAAACTAATTTAGCCAATAAAATAATTTAAAATTTTTGCTCAAATTTAGTAAGGCTATTTTTTACGATGAATGTACATACATAGATCTCGAATACACTACACTTTAATTTCTAAATTGAAAAATTCAACCTAACGGATTTGATAAGCAAACTATAATAAAAAACCATTATTTCTGCTTAAATTTGTAGACAATTTACTTTTCAGTGCAAGAATTGAAAAAAACTCTTACAGAAACTGCCATTTATAGTACACAGGTTTTGAACGGATCACCCAATTTACGAAAAAAGCTTTAGTATAATGTTTGATTCCGAATAGATCATCCGCCTGGACTGTAGAGTCGGAATTTCCGGCAAAATTTAGAAATCTACTCTTTTTTCAAACCTAATCTAAATTTTTTGTGTTTTAATCGTGCTATTTACTTTTCAAAATATATATTTGCAAAAACGAAAAAGTTTTTATGGGACCACTTCCAGTGGTCCACTTTTATCGAAAAATTTTTCGACCAAAAATCACTTAGATCTCCCAGTTTATCGAAAATCTTATTTCTAATGTTTCACTCCCCTTCTGTGTCACCTCACAATCCGTTTGGTCTGTGGAGTACATACAACATTTGGTTTAGAGATAGGTTGGTAGGTTTTTCAAAAACGGCGTTTTTGACTTCGGCGACATAATTACTGTTACTACGTAAAATAAAGTAAAACTTGCTGCTTGCTCTGGGGAAGACAACCTAAGTAATTTTACTACCAAATAAAACAACGTTGACTAAGCAGTGGCTGCTTAGCAGTGGTCGGGGAGAAAATTTAACTAGAATTATGGGAAGCTTGCACTAACGGATTCGATTAACCGGTATGCTTAGGTAATCTGCACACAACCTAGGACAGTATCGATACAAACAAAAGAGATTAGTTGCTCCTAGATATAATTTTTAGTAGCAACGTTTCACACTGGTTCCTTATTTGATAAATACAACCGGAATAACCGGCAGATTTCCGACGATCGTTCTTTTTCTGATCATTTAATAAAGAAGCTTGATGACCTTGTGGATAAGCTATCTGATGCTTATAATAAAGTTAATATAGGTGTCTTTTTCTCAGTAGACCTTATTGAGTAAACGAACTGAGTCGATCTGTTTCGAATCCAACTCCAATGATTGTTAGGTTCTTTTATCTATCTTACAATCTTACTATTCTTGCGCAATAGAACAAATGTGTTTCAAACTTTGTGTATCTCGATGAACATTATTCTGGTCTCGTTTTTTATGTCTTCATCCGTTCCGCCCGTTTTAGCTATTGCAATTGCACCACCCAGGTAAATAAATTGATTGACCTCTTCCATTTCTTCTTCTTCTCTTATCGTCTTAGTTTTTCTAGTATTTATTTTGAGGCCAACTTCTTTAGCTACATCTGATAGCTCTGTACTTTCTGTTGCTTTTCATCGTGTTTGTGTGTTAGTAGGCCTATATCATCTACATAATTTAGATTATTGAGCTTTTCCGTTAATTAAATGCTGTTGGAGAATACGTTATCTAATATTTTCTTGACACTTTCGTTTGTCTTACGCCTTGGTTGTTATACCATAGTTGCATTCTCTCAAGTCACCTTTCTTAGGAATCGTTGTAGTCAACCCTTCCTTCCATTTTCGCGTTATTCTTCCAGAATCCGCATTCTTCTGTTATTTTATTACTGAAGTGCCCTGTTATTTTTCATTTTCACAATAACACCTTAACTTCCAGCTCCGTTCGTGGATGGTTGGGTTTGCTCATTTAATTTGCTCATTTAGTTTTTTGGTGATTGATTGATTGATTTGGCTGTAAAACCAAGTACTGGACAAGTGTCCCGGATAACGCCGAGCCTATTCCTACAGCTTGTTTACACATAACAATAGGAAGGATAGGAAAGGTTTTTAGTTTTTTTCTGTTTTTGCAGATCGTACTGTACTACACAATTCTAGTCTACTTCTAATCTACTATAAGAAGGCTAAAGGCTTAATAAGTTTAATGGATAACAATGGTATTGGTCTTCAACAATTGCTTCTCTAAATCTGCAACCTGAGGAAAATTTTTTATTATTTCACGTACATCTGTAAATTTTCTGAAATTTAATTCTAAATTAACATTTTCCATGTTGAGCCATGCTCATTTGAGCTTTATCACTCCTCAACCAATTACATACTGTCAAATATGGCATGCAGAATTGGATTGGCACTCTAATATAATGCTCAATGTAAGTAGGCCATCTCTCTACAAATGATAGTCAAATTCGGTATGTAAAGCCGAATTTGATGAAATTTTGGGATTCGGTTATAATGAATGGAACCAGGCCGTTACCTAACCGACAACTTTTCAGTTCAAGTTGCAGAGCTTAGCTAGGATTCTAATACGCTTGGGTTTTTTTGGGTTGTATTGGATTTTTCACCATTCTGAATGGAACTTGGCTATATTCCAACATTTTTTTTTCAAATCAGGTATTCAGAATTGAGTGGGGATTTACAAATGGACTGTAGAGCAGTTTTGGACTTTGGCCGTGTTAGGTTGGAATCGAGATTCCAACATAAATGCCTGATGAAGTTCTGGATTTTTTTACAAAACGTAGCCTTAACTCGCTAAGAGATTGCCCAGTCAAATCCATCTTCCCCAAAACTAAAATTTGCGACAATTCCAATAGTCAATCAAAATCACAGTCAATCAAAAACAATCAAGGTTTACGTGAGGTAATGACACGAACGGAATAGTGTCTCTAATGTATTCTCAATGACATGTGTAAGCCTAAAAACCTGCTCAAAACTTGACTATTTCTCTCTGAAACCAAACTGATATTCTGTTATAAGGTTTCTTTGTTCTATGGCCCCTTTCAATCTTTTGAGCAACAGCCTCTCAAACAATTTCGCTAGTGTTGGTAGAAGTGAAATTGGCCGGTAAGATTTTCTATCATTCGGTGGCTTGCCCGGTTTCGGAATCTTTATTACTTCTGCTACTTTCCACTGCATTGGCACATATTTTTTTCCTGAAGATGACACTGATTATGCGTGCAATAATTTGCCAGTGCCTTTTCCATGCAGCCCCTTTATTATTTGCCTTGTTATCAGATCGTAACCAGGAGCTTTCTTTGCTTTTATGTTCTTAATTTGTACTTTCGGTTTTCTCAATATTACAGGCCTGATATCTCCGAAGTTAGATTTTCTGGGCGTATCAGCAGTGTTTTCGTAACTGGACTGCTGACCTAGAGGTTGTAATGTTTCTTCAAGATGTTCAGAAAACAGGTCAGCTTTATCTTTCACACTTTTAGTATATTTCCTATCGTTTGTTTTGATTGGTGGATCTGCTTTTTTGCTCGTTTTAACGTTTTTGTTGCTTTTCAGAGGGATTAGTCGGTATTTTTAGTTGTAGCTTGAGAACAAAGGCATTTTTAAATTTTTTCATTTTTCACTGCTTTTATGAGTACCTTAAGTTTGATGCACAACTTGTTTAAGGTGGTTTTATCTTGCGGCGCACGTGTATTCTGCCATTTCCTTCGGGCTTTTTGTTTTTCCTGCACTAATTCTCTTACTTCTATTGGATAAATAACGGCGTTTTCTTTCCTGGATGATAATTTGGGGTGCATTCCCAAGCCGACCTTGTATGACATCACGGAGCCGGTCTAGTTCCTCTTCTATTTCATATTCACTTTTGATTGGCACTTGAAGTTCTATATTTTCATCTACTAACTGCTTAAACAATTCCCAATTTGTTTTGTTGTTTGTTAGTTGTGGTGAATTTGTTTTTTCTATTACATTTTCAGTAACCGTCATAATCACAGGAGAATGATCACATTTTAGACTTCCATCATTTTCTAAGATGTTGCGTTTCGATATGCCTTTAGAAATTTTTTGCATTAAAATCACCTCCGACATTGAAGTTACTTCCTAATTTCTGGAACAAGTTAATGTAGTCTTCTTTCTTTATGTTATACCGTGGGGGACAATATATTGCAGATATATATGTATCAGGTGTTGTGATGACCAAATTTAACCATCACGGTAGTTACTTTTATGGATTCTTTTTTCTATTTTTAATTCTTCATGATGTTTGATATTATCCCAAATAAATATAGCTGGCCCTCCTCTTGTCCGTTCTGCTGGATGTGTGGTATGGTAACAAGTACAAGATGCGCAACTAAATTTTCGGGTTTCTTTGAAAAACTAAAAATGGAAAATTTCAATAGAAATATATAAAATGGGTTATTCAAAGTATGGCCTTTCGCTAGCTAAACATTTTTCCCATCTTTCTGGCACAATACAATAATACCACGACGATAAAACGATGCGTTTTTGGGCCGTAACCATTCAACCAACTGATTTTGCACTTCTTCGAAACTGGCCAAGTGTAGCCCTGCCAAGGCATGCGCAATCGACCGGAGCAAGTGATAATCCGAGGGGCCAGGTCTGGCGAATAAGGTGGGAGCGGTAGCAGATCCCATCTGAGCGTTGTAATGGTGTCCTGGGCGATGGGAGTGCGATGGTATGGAGCGTTGTCGTGCTACAGTTTCACTTGTTCATGTCTCGTGTCCTATTCTGGCCGATTTTCGAGCAATGCATGGTCCAGATTGATGAGTTGTTGTCAGTAGCATTGCCCATTGACAAGTTTGCTCTGTTTCATCAGATCATACATAGTACACGATTTTTTCCAATCTCATCAAACGCAGAACAATTTCTTCTTTCCGAAGTGATTTGGCCGTGCCGTTGATGTTGATGCTTCACCTGGTAAAATTCACGTCTTTTTGCATTTT
Organism: Nephrotoma flavescens; assembly: GCA_932526605.1. Taxonomy (NCBI): domain Eukaryota; kingdom Metazoa; phylum Arthropoda; class Insecta; order Diptera; family Tipulidae; genus Nephrotoma; species Nephrotoma flavescens. The sequence goes on from OW052222.1 coordinate 180,953,390, forward strand.
GTATTCTTAAAAAAGATCCACTTCTCATCTTCCGTAACAATTCGACACAGAAAGCTCTCTCTTTCATGCCTATCGCCTCTTTCACTCCGTGAAAGCAAAATTTCGCAAGTAGCTCTTCGATTATCCATCTGTCTCTCAATCAACTCATTTCCGGAACCCATTTCTCCTCCATTTGAATTTTTCCCAAAGTATGTAAACGTTTGTAAACACCTTGGGGAGTCGTGTTTAATGCCTCCGCAAGTTGATCTGGGATTTGCATATCATAGTACCAATCTTCACACCATTAACAAATGGTGCATATTAACCGTAGGTCTCCTTAAAAAAAATGACGTGCTTCAGCTGCATTTTTTTTGAAGTTGAAGCAGAAGAGCAAAGGTTCCCGCAAATGCTGTTTGTTTGGCACAAAACTCGACGTTTTTGTTCTTAGAAAAAATATTTTTGAATTTTGATATGTGCTGGCATTACACCTGGTTATCGTTAACAACTGCCCATATAGGAGCTGCTGGTAAAATGTGTTTCTGATATTAAGCATATATCAATTTTCTCGGTATTTAGAAATAGTTCTAATTCTTCTAGCTGTTGTGTTAATCCGTTTGCATTCCATGTGGCTATTCTTAATGGGTGGTTTTGATGTCTAATTTCTGCACCGGAATTATGAATTGAACTATGTATTGCAGACATTATTTATTTTTAGCTATATGAACTTGGTATTTCCCGCAGATTGAGTCGATCCAGAATTAACTTATTTAGTTCATTCTGTTTCTCAAGGCTATTTAAAATTGCTTCGACGGAACAGGCCTGAGCTTATGTATAATTCTCCCTACGCATAGATGCTTCATTTCTTGCTCGATCCTTGTTTGGATGACTTATAGAGGGGGTTTGCGTGCCTCATCCCTCATTTTCTGTAGCTGCTTGGCAACCTCACATCCTCGGTAGCTGGCTAGATCCTGCCTATTACATAATTTATACACTATGCTGGTTCTTCGTTAGATAGTTTGCAAGTTTGTGTTGGGTGCTTCGGTTCTCTCCACATACGTCTCTCTCTTTTAATAATGTTCATAGCATCAAGGATTTTATTTCTTAATTCTTTAAGATTTTTAATTAATTTATTTTCTAGGTCCTCCATTAATGAATTACTTTCACAGGTTGGATGTAGGCCTCTTGCCATGACCTTGATGGGATGATCATTGTTATTTTCGTACGTGTACCACTGATATTTTCCGTATTCAGCATCATTGACAAGTTTCCGTATGTGTTTGGATTGGAAGTGTTAATCTTCCATACATTATTGTTCAGAGTAGTGATATTGTGCTTTTGTTCCGTAACAGTACTCATTAAACTTTAGATCTTTTGTATAGTTTGTTACTCCTACTATAAAAATCGGTGGTGGGGCTTTTACCTTTGGCTGCGTTTCATTTTGTTGAGCTGGTTGCCGTTCGGGTGATTTTTCTACATCTTTGTCATGTTTAGCTTTTCCCTTCTTCAATATCCAGTTAGTTTCGGGAAGGAAATCAAATAAAAGAGTTCAACAGATTTAAGTAGCGAAGGTGTTTAATTAGATTTTCAGCGACATTTATAGAAGAAACGATGAGGTTGGATTAATAGTCTGATATAAGTGATTTCAAAACTTATTAATAACTGTAGTCATTGTACAAGCACTATAACGAAAGTGTCTATGTACTACCACACACTTCAAGAACCTATATACTACACGCAAATATTGTATAACTTTCAAAAATTCTTGACCATTGATTTTGAACTTCACATTGAACATGGACATGGAAAAGCGTAATCGTATCAATTCTGTAAGGCCTATGACTAATTTCCCAATATATCTACTAAAGAGAACTGTGTATAGATATAACTAATTCATAAATTGGAAATTTCCATTACAAAAGTATTAAAAAGCGATTGTGAAGTGTGTGCTTTAAATATTTAAGTCACGTTTAGTAAGTATAAGACAAAGTATAAGAAAATATCAGACTTATGTCACCATGTAAGATTATTATACCGCGCACCGTCCACCCAGTTTAAGGTAAACTAAAAAGACATTTTTGTATATTTTGCTTTGTTGTTAAAAAATAAAAGAATTTAAATAAAAAGTAATACACAATTAAATTTAATTCGGAATATAAAATCATGTAATGACGTAATTACTTTCGATTTTGAGATTAACTTGGCTTGTAATTGTAAACCACATATTTAAGCAGTTAAATAATTTAACTTAATAGCTCGTTCGATGCTTAAGGCATATTACGGTCAACAACTTCAATATTTATTGATGCTAATGCTGGGTGGATGGTGTACGATTATTTTATCTGAAATCTGGTTAAATGACTTTTTGCCACTTTTATTAGTAAATTGCGATCGAAATAATTTTTAATTAAAGTGGTTTCAAATTATTTATATGTGTTATGTGTATTTGGTTGCCCGCCTTTTTCTTACTACTTTAAGTTATTTTTTTCAAGGTTGTTCAGGTAACAATTCGAAACGAGTACAATTATGTATAGGAAATGGATTTTTTGTTGTCGATTGTGATATAGTGAAATAGCTAGCTATGTGCAGTGTTATCTGGCGCTTAATCAATTATTTTATATTTAGCTTAGAGTAACAAAATCTCGCGTAAAAATGAGATTATATTATGAAATGTGTCGTATGACAATGTTCGGCTAAAATAAACAAATTCGTCATCAGTCAATATGTGTTCACTTTGCAGCTTGTCTGACAAGTAAACAAAACTCAATTATTTGGAAAGCAGTGATATTCATATTTGCATAAACTAAGTTAAGATACCTCGTTATGACAGTTCTAGTTTCTGACACAACAATTTTGGTTTCCAAGCGCATTTGGAAGGCTCCGCCTTTATACCAGCCCATATAAATGTTTTGACAAAAGTAATGATTGATCATCATTTGGTCAAGATCGGCAACTAGTTTTTATCGTTTGGTCACTTACGGTTAAACGGTAACTAAATAATGAAAAATTTAAAAACAAAATTTCCCGGGTAGGACTTCGTTGCAAGAAAATCATACCGTTTTCATCAAAAATCGTTCGGTAATCGTTAGATCGGCATTGGCCACCAGACATCAAAAAATTCATTCAAAAAAATTACATTTGCCGCAAAACAGATGAACAATAATTTATGGTATTCACAAAAAAATCAAAATCGAAATATTGTGATTTTTTTTCTTCATGACTTCATGATTTTTATTTTCTCATGAACAACCAAAAACATGAATTTTGTTTTTCGGTAGCTGAATGTTTTGATGAATATTATCTATTCAGTTAACGGACGAAAAATATGAAAAAAGAGCAAACTAATTCACAAATATTTTAAAATATCGAACTCAAGAATTATAAAATTCTTTCCGGAACAATTTTAGTGTTTTGTGGGACATTAACATTTTTTAAAATCTTGGTTTTGCGATTTTTATTAAAGTGGCATGGTAAACTAAATGATATAGGAAATTTTGTTATTTTAATGTTCGACAATGATAAATTTATATCTATGTATATACCTGGAGGAATTTAGTTTACAGGATGGTCGGGTTTGGGATGCCAATACGTTACGGGATGCTAATCCGTTACTAATCCGTTAGAGGGGCTTAGTTTTGATATCGATGAGTTTCAAAACTGGAACCCTATCATGTGATTTTTAGAGAGTGTTGACAAAATTTTGCTCCTAGAAGAAGCAAACGGGAATAATTGGGGAATAATTTTCAAGTTGTTTTACATGGAGCGATCAACATCTTGCTTGGGATTTAATTTAAGTCAAAGTGCTTATTTTGAATCTCTCTATTTGGAGAACTAAGATCCTTTATAGTGATAAAATAAATTATGAAAAAAATTATTGCAATTTTAATACTAAAAAATTTCTTGATTATATTAAATAAATGCGGTATATGTATCTAAAAAACTATAATACAGTAAACCCGCGATTTGATGGGTTCCGATTTGACTGACGATGGATTTAACGGACCTCAATTTAACGAACCCTCGATTTAATGGACATTTTTTTCCATTTTTCGGTTACCGATTATGATGGGATTGGGTATACTAGATGGAAATGGGATTCTTAAAGACTTATGGAAGAATTTTTGGAATATGGCCACCTTGGACGGAACTCAGGCAGTTTTCAACCAATTACGATGGAATTGGATTTGTTTAATGGCAATGAGATTCTTTAATGATTTCTAGAAGAAGTATCTTAATATGGCCACCAAGAACACGGCTATTACTTAAACGATAATGATGAAATTCGGCACGTTGGATAAATATCGGAATATAAAATGATAAACTGCTGCACTCGCCAGAGGATGAGAAACCGACTCTTAACTTTCCTCTTTTCTAATTATTGCTGTAGTGGAGTAATGTTTTACTGAGCGGTCTTCGATATTCTACGAATATAACGAAAGAAAATTAGTCTGGGATGGGTACTTCTATTAAAAGGTCCACCGATTTGTCAATGCCGATAGTTTCTGTACCCTGTTGGCCAATTTATGACGGAACATAAAGTTCCGCCGATCGTGAGAATTCCCGCTATTCGAATATACGTGACACGGGAAATGTATCGGTTCCAGTTGAAAAGTAAAAAAAATTCTCCAGTCTTACGGTTTAAAAGGTGGACTTTTTAATAGAAGTACCCATCCCAGACTAATTTTCTTTGGTTAAATTCATAGAATATCGAAGACCGCTCAGTAAAACATTACTTTTAATAATAACAAAAAGTATGGGATGAGAAAATCAAAAAGTATGGGATGAAAAAAATCGTGGGATGAGACGTTTGTATTATGTATATAAAATGTAAAAAGTATGGGATGAGTTTTTAACACTTGTGGTATTTTTTTTTTAAATCGTGGGATGAAAGCATGGGATATCTTCAAGGCGGTCGATTTAACGGACCCTCGATTTGACGGATAATTTGTTATTTTCCATTTTCCGGTCCATTTGCCGCCTATATGTATATATATATTTTTTATTTATGATGGGAAATGATATTTATTTCTCTTTTTATGGTTATTCACCGTTTTATGGTTGTTTTATATTGTACTAAATAAAAATACTATTATTTTCCATTATTTTTGTGCACTATTAGCACTAGGATTAATTTTAAATTTAAAATTGAGAATATGTATTTCATTCTTTATGTGATATTGTTTTATTTTATATTTATTTTTAATTTCGTACTTGTTTCGAGAGTTCTCTCTTCGTCAGTTATTTTCGTCAGCTATATTGATAAATTTTTGATAAACTGTCGTCTTTCTTAAAGCAAGCGGCTCATGATGTTAACATGTTTCTGGTAAGGCTGGATGCCTTAACATCTACCACCAGTACGTGATCCACTCATGGAATTTGTGGGTGGAGCGGCTGGCCCACTACATAGTCTCACAAAATCACGTGAATATAGTATTCTTATCAACAACGACCTCGAAAACTGTTCACGGGAACATGGAATATGATGCCTTCTAAGACCTTGAAATATCCAATCCCATGGAGGTCCGTTCCAAGTAGCCTAGTTTAAGAACTTCTTCTCAAAATCATTTAAGAATCCCATTTCACTGAGTTCTGTCCTAAGTGGTCATATTTCAGAACAAGTGCCAAACCTATAGATTACATTTAAAAACATTCGGATTTAACCGACAATCGGATTTAACGAACTCGCCAATTAGTCCGTTAAACCGTCCGTTAAGTTTTACTGTAATTGTTTGGAGATAATCTATGGAGATTTGTAGTGAATATAATAGAATTAACAATTTAACTCAAACGTTAGAAACAGAATATTTTTGTCATTTCCAAAAAAAAAATTGAATTTAACCACTTGGACGTAAAATGAAGCATAAGCGGTTACCAGTTGGATGGAAACATGTTTGTTCCTTTAAATGTTTTGAGGGTTATAGTCTAGTAGTTGTGTGCCTATTTCTTCTGAAAAAAATTTTAATCCGCACTCAGTATTCGGAGCGTATCTTAAATGCATTTCCCTTTTCAGGCGGCTTGTTCCTCAGAGCCAACCAAGGAATTACCGCCGTGGAATTAGCATCCCAAATGGGATCATCCTATGTATTATGAATAAATATGTTACTATAAAGATGTTTAATTATGATTTTATTGATTATACAAATGTAAAGGGAGGGAGTTGTTATTTTACTATAAAATAAAATAAATTCAGTGATCCTGATAAAAATCTAATATTTAATAACTCTAACTTAATTTAACTCTATCTAAAACAAATTTTGTTTTATAAAAACTTTAATCATTATATAAATTAATGGAATTAAATATACCTAAAGATTTAAAAAAATATAAAAAAGAAAAATATGAATTCTTAAAACTTCATTTTATTACCACTCTGTATTTTTTTTTATTAAAATACAATTTTAATTAACATTACACTAATAGAAAAACTACATACATCCCAGAGTATATGCACAAAATTTATCTATCTTCTAATGAAACAAACAAAAAGTACAAAATAATTTTATTAACATAATATTTCCATCAGTAGAAACAATAGAAAAAATTCACCAAAAATCAAAATCGTCAATTTCGTGAATCAAACAACTTCATCACATTCACTCTTTTATTTTTCTGTAAACGTTTGTTCGTCATGTATTATCATTTTATTAATTTTTGACAAAACAAGAGAACGAATATTTTTTTGCATCATTTTATGTGCATAAAAAATCGAAAAATTTATTTTCGAGAATGTTTTTGATTCATCATGTTTGTGAATTTTTTAATTCGTGAATTTTTTGCATATTCATAAATGAAGATTCTTTGATGTCTGTTGGTGACCACATTTTGGCGTTTGGTCTTTAATGGGTCAGTTTTTCTTGCGAAAAACAAAATCAAAATTGTAGCAAATTCAATAAAATCAGGTTCGTCGCTTATTTGGGAATTTCATTTTATAAAATTAATAAAAAATCCAATACCATTTAGATAAAAATATTTCTTTTTTCAAAAAATTATATCTAAAGTGGAACACAAAAGATAAAATCAATTCAATTTTGTGGTTCTTCATAACTCGTTGAGGATTGGCCAATAGTTCGTTTGGAAAAATGGCCAGATTGGTCACTAGTTGTTCTCGTTTGGAATCCATTGTATTGTATCAACTAAAATGTATTGTTGTCTAATTTGATAATAACTGAACGTGCAAATTAATCTAATAATTTGTAATAAAATTAATTTAATTAATTTAAGTTTTTTTTTGAATTTTCGAAATAAACAGTTATGTAGAAATGACCAAACGAAACCAAATACAAACCTCAATGACAATTGACCAAACAATCCCAAACGTTGGATTTAAACAATTATTGGTAAGTTTCCAGACCCAAACACTTCGAATCGTTCGAAAATTGTGAATTTTTAACGAATTTTCGCAATATATACATACATATATAATGGTAGGGATGACCAAACGAAATCAACCAATCCTCAACGAGTTATGAAGAACCAAAAAATTGAATTGATTTTATCTTCCACTTTAGATACAATTCTTTGAAAAAAGATATATTTTTATCTAAATGGTCTATTCCAATTGGATTTATTAATTTTGTAAAATGAAATTCCCAAAAAAGCGACGAACCTGATTTTATTAAATTAATAAAATTTTGATTTTGTTTTTCGTAATAAATACTCCCTAATCCTAAACGCCAAAATGGGTTGACCAAACGAAATTTGATGAAGATGATATGATTTTCTTGCAATGAGGTGATACCCGCGGGAAATTTTTGTTGTTGAATTTTTCATTATTTAATTAACGCTTAATCGTAATTCGTAAGTGACTAAACGATGAAAACTAGTGACCAATCCAGACCAAACGATGGTCACACGAATTCAATCATCATTTTTGTCGAAACATTTAGATAGGGTGCTTAAAAGGCCGAGCCATTCAAGAAATCCTAATGATACTACAAACTTCACATAAAAACATCTAGAAAATAAAACTTTGTATCAAAAAAACCCGAAGCCAAGCATAATTGGTTTATTGGGTTTGTTAGGTAAATGTTCTATTTAGGAGACTCTAGAACAACAAAATTCGTAGCAATAAACCCGAGGTCGTACATTATTAGAAGTAGGTGGTTTTGGTTATGTGATTATATGACCAATTTAGTGTACTAGCCAGACCTGAATCACGATCTCTGGGAATGGCCGATAATCGCCATACAAATTTGACTTATAATGACATTGGAACACCTATAGAACAACAAAAATCGTACCATAAACACGTTGCCGAACATTATTACCAGTAAGTGGTTTTGGATAGGTTACTTACTGCTGATAATGCACGAGATCGAGTTTATTGCTACGAATTTTTATGTTCTAGGTGTTCAGGTGTCATTATAATTCAAATTTGTATGGCCATTATGAGCCATTCCCGTTTTGATTCAAGTCTGGCTAGTACAAGAAGTTGGTCATTGATTCACCTAACTAAAACCACTTAGTGCTAATAATGCATGACTTCGGGTTTATTGCTACGAATTTTTATGTTCTAAGTGTACTGATTTCAATTTTACTCAAATTTAAATGGCCAATATTAGCCGTTTCCGAAGTTTGTGATTCAGGTCAGAGTCACCTATCAGTAGGAACATTTTTTGTTTTTTGTACTAAACTTTGATGGCCATTGACGGCCATATCTGGAGCTTGTGATTCAATTCTCGCTTATTCGTAAAGTAGTAGATTATGCACCTACCTAAAATCGTCTAGTTTTAATAGTGCACTGCTTCAGGTATATTGCTACGAATTTTTACCGTCAAGTTTTACAGTTGTAAAATCTTATTTGCTTATAAAAGTAAAAAACTCCTAAGTTGATTCGGTATATTTTTTAATCTATGGAAAAATCTATGGAATACTTCACGGGCTCTAATCCATATGAAACTCAAAAAGTTCTTATTATAAATTAGTGGGAAATTCATAGATGGTTTGAGTTCAGTATATTTGGTTTGCATCCCGACTGTTTCAGTACAAAATTTTTGGTTAAAAGTTTATGGTTATGTTACTATAATATTTTTATCTTCGTGATTTATCAATTAAAATTTTAATTTTTACTTTAATTATCAGTAACAATATTTTCCCTCAATTTTAATTAAGACAATTTGATAAAAGTCTAATAAATATACTGATAAAAGTTGATCGATTTCGTTAAACTTATCTTCATGTAAATATACCGATAAAAGTTGATCGATTTCGTTAAACTTATCTTCATATATATCTGTCTCTTGTTTCTATCTCAGTTTTATTTTATTTCAATGTTTTGAATTTAAATTATGTACAAATTTTGTAATTTATTTAAAAATGTGTAAACTAATTAAAATCTCAGTAAGCAATTTTTCCAGTGCGTGGAAAATATTGTTTTAATTCCATACTAAATTCCGTACTACAAAATATCAAAGACACAATTAATTATATTTTGGAGAAAAATAATTGTCTTTCTGTTTCGCGGTAACATTATTTCATGTGAAAAGTTGACCGGTGAATACGCACACAAACAAAGTGTGTTAAATTATTACGGGAATGTATATGGAATATACCCGAGTTTCCAACGAAATACCACCTTATTTTCACTTTGATTTTTTCTCTTTTTAGTCGGGGTTCACACCCACACTGGAATTTTTATGACACTTTTCTTTGGCGACTAGTATCCGTAAACATCAATCTTGCCATATCTCATATGACATATGCCGAAGTTGTCAAAATATGTATAGATAGCTAAGTTCACAAAAAATTAATTGCGATCCACTTCACACCTATAATAGTATTACTATTATTTACTATTGACGATGGAAACCCGGTATGAGATTTTCTATGTAAACCTCGTTATAGAAATATTTTTGTTCAATTATATTACTTTTGAAAATGACAGCGAAAAGGTGTCGAAAGCCAAAGCAGAAATAAAATATTTTTGGTAAAACTCAGATGAAACACCAATAAAAAATTATAAAATAAAAATAACTCAATAATATTATCTTGTTGAATGACATCCATAGAATGTTTACGATTTTTTAGTCGTAGAAAACAAAAAGGTCATTTACTCACAATATTTCCACAACAAAAGTAAAAAAATCACTCCCACGATATTTGGTTAGTACGTACTTAATTCATGAAACGATTGAAATGTAGTAAATTTACTATAATTGTAGTAAAGTCACAGCACTGTTTATGTATACAAAGATACACAAACCCTTACAAAAATGAGAACTTTCTTAGGTCTCTTTCTTGGCAGCTTGGTTTCGTACTGATAAAAAGTTGGTCTACTCATCAGGTTGCAACGACCAAACTGCAAAAATCCAACTCTTGCTCTGTACCGATAGTACTAAACAAGAACCTATAGATTTAGCGAATTATATCACCAAATCAGAAACTTCATGAAATTCTCACTATGTATGTATGTGTACTAAGCCAACACATATATTTAAGAAGTATTTCATAATCGTCCGTGATATTAATTTGTTCAAGATTTTTTCGGCAAATACTTCTTAATTATATGTGTTGGCTTAGTACACATACATAGTAAGAGTTTACTGAAGTTTTTGATTTGGTGATATAATTCGCTAAATTTATAGGTTCTTGTTTAGTACTGTCGGTAAAGAGCAAGAGTTGAATTTTTGCAGTTTGGTCGTTGCAACCTGATGAATAGACCAACTTGTTATCAGTTCGAAACCAAGCTGCGAAGAAAAGACCTAAGGAAGTTTTCATTTTTGTCGGTAGATAGTTAGACTTCGAGAAGTTAATCTGACTGCACACATACCAGCAAAAGAGCCGAAACTGACCACCCATGTGTTTATATAGCACCGATAAACGTGAAAGAGTATACAGAAGACAGGCAGAGCAATATTCACATTGTTGGATTGAAGAACGTGTCTGAAGGCGAAGACAGATCTTGTATTCATCACACGAGCCAATACTGGCTGTCGACCAAGAAGAATGAAATCTCAACGGTACATTGAGGAAGTACTCGAGGAGTACATCGTACCTTTTGCCGGGTTTATTGGGGAAAATTATCTGTTTATGCAGGATAATGAGGGATCGCATACGGCTGGTGTAGTATACCAGTACCTTCAAGAGGTGGATGTGCCTGTTATGGAGTGGCCAGCTCGAAGCCCGAACCTCAATTTCATCGAATATTTATGGGATGAGTTGAAAAAACGGGTTCGAGCCAGAGATGTTGCTCCACCGAGTCGCCAGCGGCAACAGGCGATGGTAGAGGAATGGAAGGCGATACCTCAAGATTTTGTGAAAACTGGTGAAATCAATGCAGCATCGAATGGAAACTGTCATTCTGGCCAGGGGAGGGAATAGTTCTTATTAATAAAACTGTTTTTATTTTGTTTATTTCCGTGTTTTAATTCGACTTTTACCCCTAATTTTCATAAAAAATTCATAAAAACGTGTACCTCGCAGATGTTTACCCCCAAAAATCAGTTTGATGACACGTATAAATACAAAAAAGACACCACTGGATTGGTATTGAAATAGAATTTGAATCTGGATTTAAAAAAATTAAACAAATATTGGATTTTTATGATATTTTTGAACTTTTGTGGAAAATTGAGCAATGTGCGATTTTTTAGCATCCAAGTGTATTATATTAATTTAGAAAATTTCCCAAATTTTACTAGAATTTGTAAAATATCACTGCACTATTTACTAATAATCACTAATTATGACGTCACATTTAATGTAGCAATCCTCTAAAACCTGCTCCATTCGTAACGCTTGAAGACGACTGTTCGAGTGTGAATTTTTGTACGAATATTTAGAATCAAACTTTTCCACCGATGCTACCAGGCTCAATGTAGCTCATAATGTTATATTTTTTTATGATTAGGTTGGTTGGCCATTTTGCTTATAGTAAAAAATATTTTATCTTTTATGGGCGTAATTTGAATGGTGGAAAAGTGTGATTCTAAATATTCGCACAAAAATTCGCACCCGAACAGTCGCCTTGAAGGAGTTTGATACTTTTACTTTTTGTTGATCTTGTGTGTATTGGACAGATAAAAAAGAGTTACTTTAATCGAATTATGTATTTTAATATGTGTGGGATAACTGAATATCACAGCTTATACAGGATTAGGCAAATTAAATTCTGTTGCAGTAATCGAAACACTTGACAGAGAAATTCACTGAAATGTTTGCCGCTACAATACCATAAAATGACACCTGCAAACGTGTTTATTATTTTATGTATTGGTTACCGCAAAGATTATCTATTTGTGGATATTAAACAATTTGCACCACAATCGAGATTTTGCATTTGTAGCAAAATTTTGATTAAGATAAATGGGATGTACTACGAAATCCCGGTGTCCAAAATCCTGGTGTTCAAAATCCCGGTTTTCAAAATCCAGTTTTTTAAAATCTCGGCTTTCGAAATCCCGGTTTTCTTTTCTTCTAGTTCTAAATTCTTGATTTAAAAAAAACCATTTTTTATTAATTCGGGCCGGCCGGACTGATAATATTTTAACATAAAAATAAGTTATTTCGTCCAAAAAATTACTAGAAAAAACCAAGGCTGCTACAATTTGAAATACAATAATTGTAGTGGTCGCACTCAAAAAAAGGAAGTAAATTTAATGAAAGTTTTGATTCAGTATACCAACAAACTAAATTTATCAATTTTAATTAGTTTTATCAAAGCAGCAAAATAATTTGTTAAATTGAATAAAAATTTGTTAAATTTATTGGAAAAAACCACGGTTTTTTCATTTCGGAAACTTTTTCTCTCGTTTATTTGATTTCAAAACTTCGTTGAAGGTAATGTAGTAAAATTAACGAATGTTATTCAAATGTATAAAAATTTTCATCAAAATGTGAAATATTTTGTTAAAATTAATCCTTCTGTCAAATTTTCTTATTAAATTATGATAAAATTTCCGTAAATTTTTATCAAATTGATAGACCCTTTTTTACTCCATTTAAAAGACGTTTATCAAAAAGATCACCTATATTGTATAGAATTTATTTAATTTGATGATGTTTTTTTGAATTTTTAAGAAAATTTTATTAATCTAATTAATTTAATAATTTTTTTGCCAATGTGATGTAAAATTATGCGGTATAACCATTTAACATCATAAGGCCGGTATGCTGCTGAAGTGAAATGCAATTTATCATATAAAAATGACACAAGCGAAAACGAAAATGAAAATTTCACCGCAGAATTTCACTTTGCGGTACGCAGTTTAGCTTGTGAAATTGAAGTTTTCGTATTGAATATAGATGTCTCTATTTTATCTCTACACATTTTTCACTTCATTTTTATCGACTCGGACGATAAAATGTGAAGAAAAATTTTGACAATTGAATTTGAGTTTTTGTGTTTTGTTTTTGAATAAAAAAAAATAAGTGTTAAAATATTTAATTTATAATTAAACAAACTGGGTAATTAAACAAAAATAAAGATTTTTTTACGTTTTTAATTAAATTACCTATATTAAAATATGATTTTATTCATTTTTTATTCCAATAGTTAAAATATGGCGTTTATAGAATTGGAATATTTATTGGAGGATGAAGACGAGGTTGTGCTCTCACGACCATCAAATAAGGGCGAATCGCTAACTACAAGCTCGGCAAAAAAGCGTAAATTTAATACGGATGAGAAAATTAAATTAGCTGCTTGTGTGGAAATGCGTCCATCTTTATGGAATCTAGGTGATAAAGACCACCAAAATACAAATGCCGGGGCAGCGGCTTAAAAGGCGGTTGGACAAGACATACACAAAGCAGGTACGACTCGTCGCAACTCGGAATATCCGAAAAAAACTTGTGAATCTAAAACAAAATAAATAATTAATTTATAAATTGTTTACTTTTTTGCAGTTGAGGAACGTAAAACAGCGTGGAAGAGCTTGAAGGATAGTCGCAGGTATCATACCAAAACTTCTAAACGGTTGAAATCCGGAACTGAAAGGTTGTCAGAGGAGAACAATACAAACGACACTTCGTTGGTGGAACATGAGGTCGATTGGGAGTTGTCAGAACACATGGCATTCCTGGAACAACCAAGAAGGCGGTAAATATCTGCGGTGGAATTTAAGAATAGGTAAAAACTAATTACCACCTAATATTTCCTTATATTTTACAGTACATTCTGTAGTTCCGACAGTGCGACGGGCTTAATAGATGAAACATCGTCATCTGTAGCCTCTAACTATTCATATGTAAGTTACGGTAAAAGTAGTATACGGTAAAATTATTAAGTATCTAATATTATAATTATATTTTTGTTTGTTACAGACCACTTCACGTAAGAAAAATGTACAGGGACCGGACAGAGAATTGTAGCAGCTGAGTTCCAACATATCCAAATTAATAGAAATCCGGAATAAAGAGGTCGAACTTCCTCCAGCACACTATCAAAAGGAGCTTAAAAATTATTACACCTACCTGTTTTTAGGCGAAGTAACTGAAAAATTAACTCGTGACCAACAAAGCGAATTAAATTTAAAATATTTACAATTGGCTTACGAGGCAGTAAGATCCTCAAAAGGAAAATAAGTTCATTATTTATATTTTCAATTAATTTTTATTTTTTCATTAAATATATTTATATATGTACATAATTTCAAATTTGTTTTAATTCAAGAAAACAGCTTTATTCTGCCACGGTAAACGACCAATCTCAGAGTTAACGTAGTCTTTCAAATGGTCCCTTGTTTGTTTGCCAATATTTGTATGCCGACCAGATGCAGAGAAAATTTTTCTTGTTGTTGAATCACCAATTTTTCGCCATTCGCCTTCAATTAAACGACCTTCTTGATCAAAAGAATCAACATAAGAAGCCGGGCAATATGACGATTTATTATTGTTGAGCATCCAATTATGCAAATAGCAACAAGCGCTGACTATTTTTTTTTGGGCTCGATCAGGTTGACAATTCATCGTTCGACTTAGACAGAGCCATTTCGATGTTAAAATTCCAAAAGCGTTTTCAACTACGCGTCTGGCTCTGCTAAGTCGATAGTTGAAAATTCTTTCCTCGTCAGTCAATTTAGACTTCTGCTTTGGAGCATACGGTTTGATTATACGTTTTATTAGGGGAAACGCATCATCTCCCACGAAGTAAAAGGGAAATTTTACTCCCGCAACATGTGCATCTTCATGAAAGCGGGAGTTGTCGCGAAGACATTTGCATCGCCAATATCCACATAGTTGAATTTATAATTTGCGCCCACTATGGCCATTAGGACTATACTGTGAAAGCCCTGAAATACATAATTTAATATAAAATTATTGAAAAATATTTAATGTAAATTAGTACCTTGTAATTAAAAAATCGGCTTCCCGCATTTTGTAGGCATTTAAGAGCTATATGCTTCCCGTCGATGGCGCCAACACAATTCGGTAGATTCCATTTGTAATTAAAATCATTGCTGTTTTTAAAAACAAATCCATATCCATATTTTCGATTTCGTTTTTCAATGTTCTACATATTGCTGTACAAACATTGTCTAAGATAGTGCCGATGTGCTGTTTACTGATACGGTAGGTAGCTGCCACATGCCGTTGAATGGTTCCACTTGCAAAATATCTGTGTAGTATAGCGTCATAAATAAGCATTTTAATTTAATTACTTACCTAAATATTAATTACTCCATGGTAATAGCAAACTTTTCTTTTGCGGGAATACCGTCGGGTCGAGTTGTTTTTTCGTAGCTAATTCATCTTTTAATATTTCATATAGACTATCAAATTTTTGAATAATCATATGAAAGTTTTCTTTAAAGAACTTGGTATCAGCAATTATATCCTCGAACTAAAATGTACGTTAACTTTTAGAAATTTTTTATACAGTTTTATAATTAATAAACTTACATCTGTCGAAAAGCGTCTTCTTTTTCTTCGTTCTCGTAGATAAGGTGTTACCCTAACTGAAGGATTCCTCTTTTCTTTCTTTTCTTCTTTTTCTCAAGTTTTTTCTTTAAAAGCAGAAGAGACACATCTATAATAAGATCGTCAATTTACCGTCGGCGTTTTAAATTCATATCCGCTTTAATTTCTTTTTTAATTTAAATAAATTTAAATTTAATTTAATTTAACGAAAATTAAAAAATAACTTTAGGTATTGAAAACACAAAAAAAAAAACAATTTTATAGCACAAAAAACAAAACTAAAACACAATACACCTGCATGTCAAAAAAATCACAACAAAATAAAATATGTCTCTGACATTTCAGCATGAAGTTATACGAGCTAAAATATTTACGAAACCCGTCAAACTAATTTGTCACGTCAGATTTATCAACTTATTTTTGGAGACCAGTGAAAATTTCATTTCACTTCAGCAGCGTACCGGCCTATACTGTCGAACTGAACAGCAAAAAATATTGGTTTCGTGTGAGGGCATTTTTATAAAATAAAGGTTTTGTGAGAAGTGTTTCATTTGCTTTACTCCATAAAGCTATTTACGAAATGTAAGTAATACATATTTCATTAGTAATTAATACTGATAAATAACATGATGTAACTCTTTTAGGTTGAATAGTTGAAATTGTCAGCCATTTTTCGTAAAAGCGAAATGAAATGCTTTAAATGCAAAAAAACAAATTTTTCATCGCGAGGTTTAAGATAAATAAATGGGAAATTGCTAAATACAACTGTTGGGCCGAAATGGAACAACTCTACTCAGTAACTACAAATTACAGAATTCATCAAATTTCAAACTGTAATTCAACGGCAGAAATGGTTGCAGTATAAAATTCGTACGGCTATAAGTTGGTAAGTATTATAAAGTTGTATATATACACCATTCATAATTATATGTTTATTTGATAACATTGGGTAACTTAAGGAGCTCTACTTATTTAGATTAATTTTTAGCAAGAAACTTCTTGATTCAAGTAAAATTCGAATAGAATTCTTTCGTTTTCAAATCATGTTCAGAAATAGACTTGCAGATTCGCTAAACGTTAGCAACGTTTATTGAAATCACTGATTTATAGAGACTGAGACATTTTGCATTAAATACTTGTGTGGTTGCCACCTGGTCTTGTTTCTGGTGAATCGACTACATTTGTCACATTTTTGCTCGCATTTTCGCTTGGTCCTAGTAAACTAATTTTATTGAACTACACATAGCGTTAATTTGTAAAATGTTTTAATTTCGTTAATCTCTTTCCGTTTTATTTCGAATTTTACCTAAACAATTATAGGCATTAGGCTAAAAATTTAGAGAGATAAACTTCGTTTAATTTGTCAATTATGCAATAAAACTAAATATACTATTTTTACTCGGGTAAGAAACAAAAAGTTTTTCGAACTGTTTATTTTTCAATGCTGATTACATGATTCCGTCAGAGGTTTCGGCCGTACTTCGAATGAAAAACATTGGTTTCGGTAAATCACATTTTTTGTATTGTAACTCTTTTGTATTGTAATTTACCGGACAAGTGGTGCAGTGGTTAAAGCTTTGGCACTAGGGCCGGAAGGTACTGGGTTCGAATCCCAGCAGAGGCTCAAAACAGCGAATTTTCATCATCGACTATGGTCAGATGATGTTAATAACACAACTATGACCCCCTGTTGGAGTGCAAAATTAAGCGCCGATCCATCTTCCATGTCAGTAAAGCTAACATGGAACTTACAACGTGCAGATTGTAATTGCGTGAATAGGTGAATGTAGCACCCACGTGAGTGCTGAACTGGCTTGGGTTTCGAAATTTATTTTTTAAACTATAAATTTGAAATTTCCATTGTTAAAAATTTAATAATCAAACTTTATTTTAACTTTACTCGGAATTTACTCAGCTTCTAAATTTAATATCAACTCGAAATTAACGTTTTTGAATTTGAATCCTTTTCCTCCCGACTTGTTCTCTAAACTTCGAACTAATTAGTAATCATGATATGGTAGTTCTGCTGCTGAGTAGATGACCATTCTCTTAATCTTAATGCCCTCGCGGATGATTTCGAAAAGATGGCAAACAGGCAAAAGATGGCAAAGTAGCTTCAACTGGAGGTCCTGGGTTCGATTCCCGGTGGTGACATGGACAAAAATTGAATTTGAATATGGTCATAAAACCCCAATGGAAGCCATCAAATCCCTTGATAGGATGGAGTTGCCAGCGAGGGCGAAAATTAATTTTATACATTTATGTACATACTTATATTTTTAAAAATGTTGTTTCTATCCATTTACTAGATTGAAATTGAGTTTAAAACTATGTATCCGGATACAGATGACATAGAAGCCACGTTTAATTTATTTGCGTTTAATATTATGGAGGTCTTTGAAAGAAAAAATTAAAAATAAAATGCAAGGTGCTAATTGGATAATCTACTAAAACCGCAAGGAAATATCTCTGAAAGTAAGTGTGAATAAAAACACTCAATTTATTTTTGTTAATCGAAAATTTTTATTTTTTTCAGACGGCTTACATGTAACAATTTTGTATTTAATTCAGTTTGTTCGTCTGTCAACCACTAGAATTGTTAAGAATGTAAATGGACAGAAAATAGTTAAAAAAAATTCTAATTAAAGATTCACAACAATCATTTGTGCTGGTTGGTGCTACAGCCAACAGATTGAAGAACTAATACAACAAAAGCTTGAGGAAGGTGTAGCTTTATACAACCGTTTTTAGTAATAAAAGGCTCATTGAAGAACCCAGAAGAAATATTTATTTATTTTGGTGGAATAAGGTATCAAGTTCTTTCCATGGAGCTTTATTAAATAGTGCTTTTTTGAGTTTATCACCAATTATATTGAAAATTAGTCTAAAAACTAGGATTGACTAAAGACTGAATTAGTAATCGTAATAGTTTAATAGTAATAGCATAGAAAAATAAGTTTACCATAGATTACTCATTTTTATAACTCGAGAAACAAAAATGAGTTGAACAAAAAAGTTCTAATAATTCCAATGTCATGATCGTATTTGTGACGACATTGCGCGCAATGTGAAGTCACAAATGCAATCATGACATTGGAATTGTCAGAAATTTTTTACTCAATTCATTTTTGTTTCTCGATTTATAAAAATGAGTAATCTATGGTAAACTTATTTTTATTTGGTAATAGTTTAATGTATTACATAAATGAATTAAATAAATCTATGATTTAAAAAAAAAAAAATAAACTTTATTTTACTGATCAAGTTAGTAAAAATTAAAAATCGTTAATTTAACAGAAGCCTTCTATTTATTTGAAAAAATAGCTCGTCAATTTCAATAAACAAAATTATGTTTCCAAAAAATTCTCTATCATTTTGAAAAATTATTTTATTATTGAATTGACATTTTTAATCAATTAGAAAATATTTTTCATTAAATAAATAAAACTATTTTTCAATTTACGAATTAATATTATTAAATTTAAAAAAATGTTCGTCAATGTGAGTCAATATATTATAATATGAATAAAAATTTTCTGAAAGTAACATTTTTTTAAGTAAATTGTCATTTCTATCAAATCGAAGGAATCTTTTATCAATCACATAAAAATTTGTATCAAATTTAATTAAAATTACATCAATACGAAAACAAAATTTTATGGGCACACGGGAAGTCGCTGCGCTCCCCCTCCCCCCACTTAGCACTTCGAGGGGCTTTAGATTTGAACTTCGGGGGACGTAGGAGCTGGGATCAGCAAACATGTCGCACTGCGTGAAGAAAAGAAATAATTGCACCATTTTGTTATGCAAGATTTTATAATTGCAAGATTTTGTACTTGCATAATTTTAGAAATCGATTTTGATCGCACATGTAGAATTTCAACAAGATTGGTTTAGAAAAGGCCTAGTTCCATCTCTACGTATTTCCACTTCATCGAAAAATAATTTTAGAATCTAATTCCGATCACACGTATAGAATTTCAACAAAATCTGTTAAGAAATGGCCAAATTCCATCCCTTTAGCCATTTTGTAGAACTTTATCGCAAACTCATTTTTGAATTTTGTCAAAAAATCAATTAGGAGTCTCATTCTCCAACACGTCAAATTTTAAAAATTAAAACCGGGATTTCCTAAAATCGGGATATTTTTTATACAAAACTGGGATTTTGAAAACCAGGGGCGGTATGTTGTACTATCACTCCGAATCGAAAAAAGTCGAATTCGAAAAAAGTCGAATCGAAAAAGTGAAAGTTGTATCATTTTTGCTTTTCCAAAATGATACAACATACCGCCATTCGGCCTTTTTGCGAATTTCGATTCGAAGTGATGGTACAACATTCCGCTTCCGTATACGGATTTTGTCTCGAAATATGTGAAACGAAATGAGTGTAACCGGAAAGATATAGTAGTAGCATTTGTGTTTGTGTTAGTTTAGTGCCATTCTTTTTTTTTTGTTTATTCGTATTAACCCTTTGAGTGCCAACACGATTTCGTCTAGTGTATTGAGGAGCACGATCGCGGTTTTTGGCACTCAAAAAGTTAACCATTGTAAACGCCATTTTTTTGTGTTGTTTATGTATTTTCAATTTTTTTATAGTTAACATTTTATTTTTAAAATTTATGAAATTTAAAATAAATTTATTTATGAATGTTTATTAAAACATATAAAAATAATTTATGATAAAAAAAAATTATATATAAAATATATTAGCATGTTAAATAACAACACTCCACAGCCCGGATCGCGTTATTTTGATACTCTTCATCATACAAGTGACACAAATACGAACAAAAGAAAAAAAATACAAGTACAAACACATAATTGTGTATTATACGCAGTGTACTTATTCGCTTTTTTTGCTTCACTCATTTTAAATGAGTAACTCACGAGACAAAATCGATATACAGGATTTTGACAAACCGGGATTTTGAAAACCGGGATTTCGTTACAAACCCGACAAATGATATTAATGGTATGACGGTAAACGAATCGTGGCTAATTTAACCGTATACCAACAAATTATTTTTATCAGTGCATGGGCATGCATCTTGTGACTCACCAGGTAGATTCCTTAATCAATTTCCAACCAATTATCAAATGATATAGGTCCGTTTGTAGAGTTAAATTATTGTTTAAGACTTTAGGTACTTGTAGCTTGAAAAAAAAAAAATTTACAACACCGCCAAACCATTAACAGTGCTTTACGAATGTATTCGTTCAACAAACAAACTACGACTTGCTAACAACACCTCCCCCATACACACCACACATCCGATATCTCAGCGACTCTTGCGTTCGCTTAAAGTACTAAAGAAATACCACAAATTGAATTACGATAAAAGTGGCATTTACTTCCTAAAATGCCTGATATTATTACAAATAATTAATTTGCATTCCACGATAATTATTTAAAAATGTGTCATTCTATATTTTGGAATTCACTTATGAAAAGTCCATATATTAATCATCGTTGTCATAGTAACGGTTACTGAAGATTATGTTACGAACAAATTAATTGGTACTGGGACATAAAACTAAAATTGAAATATTTGCACAGTTGATACAGATAGGTAATCGATCGTTTTGAGCCGTTGGGTTACACTTCCTCTTTAACAATTTAAGAAAACAAATGAAACAAGAAATGTTGTTAACTTCCTACAAGTCTTGTAAACAATATTTTTTAATGCTATTACGATACACTGGTATGGTTCAATGATATAAGTAAAAGTATAACAGAATATAATATGATATGTGTATTAAAGATACAAGTAAGTTACAATTTATTTTTTCTCGTATAGTTACTATACCTGGGCAGTAAATGCTCACAGCAAACATATGTACACCACTCACATACGTTCAGCAGAATTTTATTTCTTTATCAATGCACAAGGCGTTTGTAGTACAACGAGAACCAAAGTACATAAAAAAAATTATATACATTTATTGTCGTCAACATTTTATAGAAATTTAATATGGTTTTACAATTACTCTGTGGACTTATAATAAATATATTTATAAACTTATTGAATTGAATGAATTTTTTATTAATATTTTGTCTGATTGAAGCAAAAGTGCATTACACTTGAAGTAATTTCTTATTAAATTATAAATTTTTTTATTACTCTATATGTCTTTTACGAAGTTGTATGGTCTATCTACCGTTCCATCAATCGAAACAATGTAACATCATTTAATGTAATTTTACGGGTACTTAAAAGAAATAACACCTACTGTAGCAATAATATCTGAAGCACTATTCAAAAGTTGGTAACAGATATCGTTAAATTACGCAGCTGACGTAAATGCTTTTATGTTCCAATGGGGATAAACCCTTGTGAAGTTAGTTTAGAATTTCACCACAGAAAAAAAATCATCGGGTAACAACAAAGCTGCAATGATATTCCAGCCCTATTTTTTTTTAAATAATAAAAGCTTAAATTAAACGAACTGACCAATTTAGCATTGTGTAGCAAAGTGGTTCATAGCATCGACTCAACGTGTTACAAATGTCAAAGCTTTTTTCGAATTAGCCTGGTGTGTATTTGTGTATCGGAGGAGAGTAAACTCAGCAATTTAATGCAGCACGGGCGTGCATTAGTTCGCTCTAAATTTAATTTCAAACCGATTTTCATGTTATGGCCAACGTTCCCTCTAATTATTCAAAATCATGCGCGGCATAACTGCATTGTGGGCAAGTATTTTAAATCTAGCAAATTTCGAGCAAAATTTAACAAAATTACAATACAATAATTTTTACATATAATTTTATTTAAAAATAAATTTAAAAAAAACTTTAATGCGTGAATTCCACAGTGAAACAAATTTTTTCAGTAAAATTAACACGAGATAAAAATATAAATTCTTTACCTGTTAGAGAGAAACAAAAAAAAATG
Source organism: Nephrotoma flavescens (assembly GCA_932526605.1). Taxonomy (NCBI): domain Eukaryota; kingdom Metazoa; phylum Arthropoda; class Insecta; order Diptera; family Tipulidae; genus Nephrotoma; species Nephrotoma flavescens. Next base: position 180,976,119 of record OW052222.1, read on the forward strand.
TTCAGTAAAATTTATTGGCAAATAATAGAATAAGTGGGGAAAATGTTGCCATAAAAAGTATGAAACTCAATACTTTTTATGGCAACATTTTCAATACACCTTCAAAAAATAGTATGCGAAGAGGAATATTTTCTCACACTACGACAATTTTATGGTTGGAAAAGTATTATAGTAAAATGTCAAAAAAAAGTGGAACTCGCTATTAGTTTTTGTGCCAACAAATTCAGAGGGTAGGGTAACATACATTTTTGAAAATTATATGTTTCGTTGCTATAAAAAAACAAATAAAAGTTGCAATCTTTATCGCTCTAACATAATTTAAATATACTATTCTCTTTCGGTTTCCCAGTATATTTTACTGAAAAAAATTTGTTTCACTGTGGAATCCACGTATAAATCAGGATAAAGTTGCCATAATAAGTATTAAACTCAATACTTTTTATGGCAACATTTTTAACACAACTTCAAAAGATATTTTTCGCACATTACGCCAATTTTATGGTTGAAAAAATGTTACTGTAAAATGTCAAGAGAAAAAAGAAACGTGGTATTATTTTTTTGTGCCACTACGTTCAAATTTTTGAAAATTTTCTATTTTGTTAAACTCGTTTATTTTCAAATTTTTTAATTATGTTGCACTCAATGTGTCACTATTTTGACCATAAATTTTGCTATAAAAAAATAAAGAAAAGTTGCTGTCTTTGTCGCTCTAACGTAATTTAAATATACTCTCCTCTTTTCGGTTTCGCGCAGTATTTTTTACTGGAAAAATTTTATTTCACTGTGGAATCCACGCATTGTAATATAATTTCCGATTTTTCCTTTTTATAAAAATCACAGAGTTTGCTTCAATACATATTTTACAAAGTACATCACTTGTTTCAATTTGATAACTAGAAATTTCATATAATATAACTTTTTGTTTAATTGATAACGACAGGACTTCTGTTTTAACGAGTTCATTTAACCATTCTACTCTAAATTTTGAAGCCGTCTTGTTTGTTCGGGAGTCTGTTATTCGGCGGTTTCAGGTTCGATTCCTGGTGATGACAAGTAAAGAACTTGCGACTGGGTGTTTTTTACCGGGTCATATGTTATTTATATGCTTGTCCATTTTCAAATTTTCAAGCCATAGTAGTTACAGCTTCGTCCTTAATAATATTTTTGTGGAGCTTGAGCTTACATCTAATTTTTGTTTCGTCATTACAGTAAATGGACTAAATTTTTTATAAATTGTTTAAAAAACATCACATCATAAATGTAAAAAAAAAATTTAACTGCGTGGGTTTACAAATTTTTAAATTTTGTAACTAACACGAAAAAAATGTTAGCAATATTGTAGATGGGCGGACTAAAAATTATGATGGGCAAAATACAATTTAAATCTGGGCGGCCGCCCGTGTGCCCAGCTTAGCGGGAACGTTGGTTATGGCTAGAGTTTTCATAGTTTGGGTCAGCATAGGTGCGACCTATAATGTCTATAGGAATTCGGACTGGTATGTCTTTGTATATCGGAGGCTTGTTACGGAATGTATCCCATTCGAAATAAGCTCGTATTGACTAGCTCTAGTTTCAATTTCAAATTCGGCCTGGAATGGCTTGGATCATCGGAGGCTAGCAAACTAATGTGTTCTATTGGACAAACAATCGTTTTGACTAGCTCTAGTTTTAATCACATAAAAATTTATGTAACTTACAAAAATATCCAAAAAAACGTGAAAGCTCTGAAAAATAACTGTAAAATATTTATAAAATTGATACAAATGTTTGTTTGTAAGGTTAATAATCATTGTAAATATCAATCACACAGTTCATTAACTAAAAATTAAAAAAATTTATGATTGACCGTTTAAATTACAAAATTTTTTTAAATTTTAGTTATCTTCAGTCAAAAAAAGTTATTTTGTGAAAATCAGATGTTTTGGAGCGAGATAATTACGTGCCATCTATTATCAAATCTTACATCAATCTAGTAAATAACAGTTTCTTCAGAATCGTTGATAACTCGAAATCTGCAGGAAATGCTTAACGAGGCTATTAGTATATCCTGGCTCATCATTACTATATCCTGGCCACCACGGGGAAGCCACATATAGCTTATTTTGTGCTGGTGGTTAAATTGCCGATTTTCTGAAAGTAGATCAAAACAGTTGTAATAAAAACAAAGAAGAGCAAATTGTTACTTTAATCATTGATTATTGAAAACAAGGCATTTTTTTGGTCCAATTTAAATGCTGTTGCATTCAATTCCTTACATAGTCGACCAAATATTTCAAAAATTGAGACTCATAAATTGTTTAAAATTCGTCTGGTTGAAAAACAACCCATTGATAAATTTGACAAACAATTTAATTTTTTTTGTTTTGCTGAAATTTGATGGCATATGAATAGCAGTGCTGATGTCATCATACTTAACTGTAACTAAGAAATAATGAGGAAATTGTTTATGAGGGATGCGTTATTCATTTTAAACTGGATCATTTATCAATTGATTATTGACAAACTACGCAACGCTTTGGCCTAATTTAAATTTATCCAACCTGACAAAATGGCTAAATATTTCGAACATTTAGACTCATATGATGACTCATTTTGAGTTCTCTCTCTCTCTCTCTGGCACTATATCCCATCAAGGGATTTGGCCGCTTCAAATTAGGTTTCATAATCATATTTTCATTTCGGATAATGAGTGATCAATTCACTGATCCTAAACCAGCCATGAAATTTTTTCCTTGTCACCACCGGGAATCGAACCCGGGACCTCCGGTCGCTGGTGCAAGCTTGTTGACCACTTTGCTACCGGGGCGGCAACTCCAGATATAACATTTTAAAATGTTAACTTATTACAAACTTTTGAAATTTGCACTAAATACACACTCCCCTTCAATTGTCCCATACTTCTAACATGAAACTAGACCTTAAAATTTTCCATTAGTAGCCATTAACAAACCGATTCAAATGAGAAAATTCCTAGACATAACGCTGTAAAAGTTAAGTTTTTATAAATTTTTGAAGTTTGTACGTGAATTTCATAACCCTCAATTTTCCCGACCCAACTTGAAACTTAACCTGAAACGTTTTTCAGCGATAATTATCGACATTAAAGTTTACACGGTAAGTTTTACAATTTTTTAATGTTTGCACGTGTAATTCATTCCATCCAACTTTTTCGAAGTCTCAACACGAAAACAGACCTGGAAAATTTTCCAGCGATGCCCATTTACAAGCCGATTCAAATGGAACCAAGTTACGAGTATTTCATTACCCTCAATTATCCCGAGCTTCCCAAATTAAAATTGGCCGGGAAAATTTTCTGGCGGTAAACACTGGCAAACCGATTCAAATGAAACCATTTCCAGCATGAAAATTTACCTGGAAAATTTTACAGCAATAAACATCGAGAAACCGATTCAAGTGATTTACACACAATACAATTTAAACATAAAGATTTTACAAATTTTTGATGTTTGCACGTGTTTTTTATTTCGCCCAATTTTCCCAAACTCGTACCATGAAAATGAACCTGCCAAATCTTCCAGCAATAACGATCCACAAACCGATTCAAATGAGACCATTTTGAGACATTACACTTTAAACAATAAGTTTTGCAAAATACTGAGAAGATGGATAAAAATGGTACACTCAAATTTAAACAAATATTTCAAACATATGCGAAGAAACAAAATTTTTATATACGACTCGCGATCTATCCAACTTGCGTTTTGAGACAAGTTTACTCGTAATTTCCCCTATTTTGCGAAAAATTTACTCTGATAAGGTACGAAGTTGTTCGAATCGATTTTTTATCATCAACGTGAATTGAATTAGCCGAAATCCGTCCATATTACATGACAAGCACATTCATGGCCGGCAATAATATCGATGACCGATTTTATGAGTCCAAATCAGACACTCACATAAGTTGCCTGATTTCGTAGATCTTTGTAGTCTGAAGTCGATGCCGGCAATGTGGTTCTCTCAACCATTGGACTGATCAGCGATTTAGTTGTGCCAGCTGAAACGCCACATTGACCAAAATACTTTTGATTTATGCGTTAAATATTTTTTTTTATTTATTGTTTAACACTGATCTTGAGAAAAAATTGTACTGCCTAATTGATACAAAGTTTACAACAATTTTAACATACTCAAGCCCACCTTGTGAACATATTTTTCTACACTCGATTACATCGTTCATAAAATTCGATTTTAATTTATTGCAACAATTGAATCACAATTCGACTCTGACACTGCCCCTGTCGAATGCTGTCATAAAATGAAATACTGCAATCGAAGGGAATAGACAGGTCCATCTGAGCTTTTTAAAATGAGCACTGCGCGTTAGATATTCTTCGCTGTCAGCTCACATTGCAAATAGTTGTCAGTAATAGTCATTTGAAACAAAACGATCAACAACCACATGCTGTAATGCAAAACCATTTCTAATTGTCCACAACTCCATCGATATCATGCCGTTCCTATGATTAATACAAATATAACGACCATATTTTGGCAGTTACCGAAATAAAAGTACAACTGAGATCATTATGATTGTAACCCACATTTTCGATAACTAAATTCGTATACTCGACACTTAGTCATCATCATCATCACTTATGCAAACCAAGAGGTGGCCAACACGTAATGTAAACGTAGCTTCATTCCACCGGCTGCTTCATTCCATGTTATCCACCGGCGAATCTTGTTTATGCTTATGACTGGCTTAAGGCTGAGTTGAATGGATTTAAGAAATAAAGTGAAAACGAACCTAAAACCCAACGTTTCTAATTTAGTTACTATGTGTGTGAAGCGGTTAAAAATGATCGAGTTCCTGTCCCAGATAGTTCACATTCCACAATATCATCCAACAGTTATTTTAAAATCTCATCTTCATCGAATATAGCCAAGATAAAGCCGCGTGGACAAAGCCACGTAGACGAAGACGTGTTTAAAAATCCGACAAAGACACCAAGACTATGTAGACAAAGCTGCTTAAGTAATGATGCGTAGACAAAGACATGTAGACAAAGTTCGCGTAGACAAAACCGCTTAGACAAAAACTAATAAACAAAGCCGCGTAGACAAAGCCGTGTAGACAAAGCTGCGAAAACGAAGTCGGATAGACAAAAAAAGTCATGTCGACAGAGCCGCGTGAACAAAGCTGCGTGAACAAAGCCGCACCGAAAGCCGGGTGAACAAATCCGCACTGAAACCCGCGTATACAAATAAGAGTAGACAAACTGCGTAGAGAACATCTTCCAAAAAATATTTTAGACAAGACCGCGTAGACAAGGCTGCGTAGGCAAAGACACGTAGACAAAGTCATGTAGACAAAGGATATATAAACATATTCGCGTAGGCAAAGACACGTAGACAAAGCTTTATAAACAAAATCATGTAAACAAACCCGCGTAGACAAGAACGCATAGACAAGGCAGCATAGACAAAGGCAAGTAAACAAAATCACGTTGACAAAGACATGTAAACAAATCCGCGTTAACCAAGCTATGTAGACAAAATCATGTAGACAAAGCCACGTAGACAAATAAGAGTAGACAAAGCTGCGCAGACAAAGCCGAGTAGACAAAGACTTCAAGTAGTGAAAGACCTGTAGACATATCCGCGCAGACAAGGCCACATAAACAAAGCCATGTAGAACAAAGTCATGTAGACAAAGCCGCTTAGATAGATACAAGTAGACAAAGCCACGGTAGATCAAGGTGCGCAAGCAAAGACGTGTAGACAAATAAAGGTAAACAAAAACACGTAGACTAAGGCATGTAAATCTTTGTAGATACAGTCATGGAGACAAAACCGCAAAGACAAAAACGGATAGACAAAGTGTGTAGATAAAAACGCGAAGAGAAATCTGCGTAGACAAATCCGCGTACACAAAGTCAGGTAGCCAAAGTCACAAAGCGATGTAAAGAATAAATTTGTGTAGACAAAGTCATGAAAACAAAACCGCGTATACAAAGACGCGCAGGCAAAGCCGCGTAGGCAAAGCCGCATAGGCAAAGCCATACACAAATAGTGGTAGACAAACTGCGTGAACCTACGCGTTTTGTAGAATATTCAAAACCTGAGGTTTTAACGTGTATTTCACATCCCTAATTTTTGACTATAAACGTTAATGCGTGAATTACACAGTAAAACAATGTTTTTCAGTAAAAAATACTGGGAAACCGAAATGAGGAGAGTATACATATTAGAATTACGTGAGAATGATAAAGACAAACAAATGTTGCCATAAAAAGTATTGAGTTTCATACTTTTTATGGCAATATTTTTCCTGTTTCCTGCCAGTAAATTTTTTTTGTTTCTTTCTAACAAGTAAAGGATTTGTATTTTTATCTGGAGTTAATTTTTCTGAAAAAATTGTTTCAATGTGGAATTCAGACCTTGTTAAAGTTAGCCGAAAGTTTCCAGCCGAAAGATAATGCAGATAGTGTCTTGACTATTTTTAAACTCTCTTTATACTCTCGCTCCCATCGATTTTTAAATTCCTATAAACTGATAAAAAAACCCGATCCTAAATTCTCCTAAATTCGAGTTTATGACTGATTTTTGCTGTATTCAAGACACTATCTTTCGGCTGGAAACTTTCGGCTAACTTTAAAAGTATGGAATTCAGGCATAAGTTTTTATAAATATTTTTAGTTTTCTCATATTCATTATTTACATACACTTGGGTGGAAAAAATTCGCACAGATGCATTTTTTTCTTTTTTTTTAAGCACCGCTAATCGAAATATTTTTTTGAATCTAAGTATGTCAAGTTAAACATGATTTCATCACCTATCGAATGATACCACGAATGTGTATTGTTGTTCAAAACCAGTACAATAACAAGAATAGAACACAACAACTTTAAAACGCTATTTCGAACTAGCACCGGGTGTGGAACTTGTGGCAGGTATAAAAGTTTACGTTTTAAGGGAATTGTCATGATTTGCATATCAACACTATCGACAACGTCTTCAAGAAAATAATGCCATACCAGAGCGATTTGCAATTTGTAACGAATTTTGTTTCGTCCCAAGTGGCGTTCCTGTGTCCACCCCCTTAATGGAAATTGAAAGTACCGAGATTCAAGTATTTTGCAAATATTGGGAAACGGTATGTTTTGCTCCATCATTAAAAACAAAATAAAAAAAACATATCGGATGATCATTTCGGGTACGGTTTCTTGTTTGGATTTCAACTATTATACGAGATAAAAACTTAAATAAAATTCAAATTGAAATTTAATTAGTGGATTGGAAAATAATATGTGTTTATTACGCGTTTGTGTTTGCAACGCGCTAATTTTCATTAATGAAAATAATACTTTGTGGTGTGTTATGCCGTGTCATGGATAATCTTGATCGATACAAATACGGTGACAGAAGTGATATTTAAAATGATATTTGGCGAGATCACAAAATTATGAGCAAAACTGCAAAGTGAAAATTTTATCTATATGAAATATTATTTATTGCACGTTAGTTCTTAAAATTAAAGTTATAAAATAAAGTAAATTAATTATAAATTAAAATAAAACCTAAAAATATATAATATATAAATACATAAATTAATCATCTAAATAATAAAATCAACGGAATTTTTGTTTAACCATATGGGTTATATCCAACGTCATCATTACGGATTACGCGTACAACATTTCCGGCCAACGCTTCGAATAAGGTACCTTATAACATTTTGTTTTGTTTTTCTATTAAATAATTTTATGTTAGTTTTAATAATTAAATATTTCATTTGCATTTAAATTTATTATACTATAGGATAATATGGCATTTTGTTGTAATCGGTACAGGACAATAATTTGTAAAATTTTTTTTCTTTCTCATTTTTTTTACTATGTTTTTATATATCAATAAATACGGTTCTGGTACTACACATATTAACTAATGTTTTTTATGATCCGCTGTTCACAACTTCGTCGCTTTTTCTCTGCTTCTCTGATCATTTTGCTTTTCAGGATGGAGTAATATAATTCATTATAGGATGTGATCGTGGTGAGTATTGGTAAGTCTTAGGTAGATAATTGTCCGTGCTAACATTATATCAGTAAATTTTATCATTCGGCGGTTACTCCAGATTTTTTTTGCAAGCTTCTTTTCTACCCACCCCATCCACTGAGCCATTGCCGGGCTAACCCAATAACCCGCCGCGGAAGCCTATGCAATTAAAACACTATCATTTCTGTTAACGATCTGGGCAGAAACAAGTGCAAGAGTGGAAATTTTCCATCTTTGACAACCTCGCCCGTCTTGCGGATCGTTACACAATGTTGCATTGAAGAAGGTATCTCGTATGGCGGTGGATCGTGCTTGTTCTGGGGAGGCACGCCACTGGAGGTGAAGATAGATCTTGTGTTCATCCCTGCAAAGCATACTGGTCGTCGATCCAGAGGACTGACATCTCAACGGTACATTGAGGAAGTACTCGAGGACATCGTCGTACCTTTAGCCGTCTTTATTGGTTAAAATTTCTTCTTCATGTAGGATAATGCGAGACCGCATACGGCTTCTATATCCGAGTGTACCAGTACCTTCAAGAGGTAGATTTGCCTGTTATGGAGTGGCCAGCTTAGAGCCCGGACCTCAATCCCATCGAAAATTTATGGGACGAGCTGAAAAATATAGTTCGAGCCAGAGATATTTTTTTTGTAACTCAGATCAATCGATATTGCTCCAAAGAGTCGCTAGGCGCTGCAACAGGCGATCGCCTAAAGCGATACCTAAAGATTTGGTGAAAACTTTGCTGAAATCAATGAAACATCGAATGGAAGCTGTCCTTCGGGCTAGGGGATGGACTTTTTGTTAAAAAAAATGTTTTTCTAAAAATCACTTTGTTGGCACGGTATAAGTACAAGGTAAAGTACCACTGGGTAGGTGTATAAATAGACTTTGAACTTTGAACAATTTTCAAACAACAACAAAAGTTTCAAAAATATTAAAACATTTAATTTTTTAATATTTTTGAATTTTTTTGAAAATTGATTAATGTGCGAATGTTTTGCACCCAAGTGTATTATATGCATATGCAACTTTATTTGTTGTTTGTTCCGAATATATGGTCAGAAATGATCAGAAATCTATAAAAGCAAAAAGAAAGTCACTTCCACAAAGAAAGTCAGTCTGAACCAAAATTCACATTATGCACTGCCGTCCACCAAAAGTAACACCTGGCTAGTTCAAAATTCGAAATAAATTTGCATCAGTAAAGCCCAGAACAAACACAAGCCACAACAATGAATTCCACTCCTCAGGGACTAACCCAAACCAGACCGGCTATTACAAATCCAACTAGAAAAATCGAAAAACTTCAGACCAAATTTTCTCTTGAAAACGAATTCTCAATAAAACCTCGACTGCAACACAGAAACCTCTCGGGGGACCTGTAAGGAAAAATTAACCTACAATGAACCACTTGACAGAAACATCATATTTTCAATAAAAAAAAGTCCGTTGGTCTTCGGCCTTGGATGCCAGAAATTTTGCGGATTATTTATTAAAGTCCACTATAAAATATAATATTTCTTCATTTAATCAAAATAAAAATTAGTTTACATGCACATTTTACGTAAATCAGCAGAAACTTAATTTTTTTAGCTATATTTTGCTACACCTTTGCAGACGAGTAACTCTCAATTTATAAAATCAATTGTTTTCCTTCTTAGAATAAAATTCAAATAAATTCTTGACAAGCAAAGTAACGTGTTGTAAAGTAATAACTCTGCTTCTTCAATGTTATTTTCATCACCAATCGCAATCATATGATGCAAAACGCCGTTTGCCCCTATTCAGGTCTCAAATCCGGCACATTCTGTGTAGATCAGAAAAGCCAAAGCTTTAACCATTGTGCCGTTTTGTCGGTGAAATAACATTTACAAAGCAAAGAAAACAAAACAGAAAATATGTTTTTCGAATGTGCGTGAGCACAACAATCTAACCATTTTAGTCGCTTCTACTACGACAAGCTACCAATTTAATCTAAGGGTACCAATTTAATATAGAGTACAAATATTTAAAGCATTCTTCTTCGAAAGCCTGAAAAATTGGCGATACAAATCACAATCTTTAAACTGTAATAAAACTGGTATAGATCGTGTTATAATGTAAATTACAGCGCTTCAACAATTGAATAACAATTTAAAAATAATTCGCATGTCCATTTCAACATAAGACGTTCTCCGTTGGTGGTTATTAGAAAATAGATAAAGATCTAATTGTATGATAAATATCTTGAACAGTATATCCAGTAGGGTAGAGTGAGCTAAAATTTTTATAATTTATCAATTAATTTAACGGACAACATTTATTAAATATGAACATAATAATTCAAATATTTGCTGCTGCTGGTTGGCTACACGTAATGGTTTATACGAGTACATGAGGTCACGCAAGATCGATAAAATGTTATTATTCATTTTATAAATTCAAGATCATATTTTAGATTTTTGTTTTTTTCATATTTACTTTAAGATCATTACGATAAAATAAAATTTATTAATTATGAGTATGACGAATGAAGCAATACCAAAAACCAACTAAGTACACATAAGATTTATGGTTCACGGCTTCATGCACATACCACCAAACCAGACCTATGTAAGTAAATGATCGCATATTGATTGCGTATCGATATAATAAAAGATCGTTGCCTTTTCACGTAAAAAAAAAATTGTTACAAAATCGAAAGTTATATAACTTAATTCTTTATTATTATTATGGTCTACTTATTTCTTATAACGATAATGATTATGGTTTTCTTTTAATACTCGTGCAATCGAGATCAATCCTCTGTCGGTGTAATTTTCAATTATGGAAATTTAACTGATTTTAAATGATTTAATTTGTAATTACATCTTGGATATGATTTCACACAATTTATGAAATTATAGAACTGCAGTGCATTCGTGGTTTATAAAATACAGTAAATTACTTACTACCGAGGTTGGACTGCAGTTGTTATAACTGCAAATATGTTTTGCTGAGTTTTCAATATACCATACGGGTTTATAAGGACTTTTCGTAGACGACTTTTCAAGAACGTAAATTTTAATGAGGGAAAAGTGTTCACTTATCATTGGCGATTTGATTCCGGTCGCACGGTTGCTACTACTAAATTATAAAAAAGCTCAAAAGGCTGTTTATGTTATTTAATATAAAGGAATGTATTCTGTGAGTTACAGTATGTGCAACAAGAGCGTGTACGTCAAAAACCTAAATAAAAATAAAACTATGAATTTTTTTTTTGTTTTTATTATGAAAGTTTGTTGTATTTTCTAGGGCGCTATCCACTAAAACATAGTAAAGTCACCATTATTGTTAATAATTGCCTGGATCCTTTACATACTATCAAACAATTTTTCTGAATACTGTGGTGTACCATTTTTCCATATCTTTCGGACCACTCGCGCTAGAGCGCTCAAATTTTTTATGTGGTACATTTTCAACTTAATCTTCATGAGCGCCTATTAATTTTGATCGGATTGGAATTAGGTGCCTGAGACGGCGAATCCAAAGTTGTGATGCCCTTTTTAAGTTTAAATTATGAACAGAGTTTGCTATTGAGTTTTGGATCGTTGTTTCCTTGCAAGATCCAATAAGAGTTCCCCGCTCCAAACCATTTCAGGATAGATGATAACTTAAACTTCGTGAATAAATTTTCTTGATGAAAGCGTTTAGGTTCCGTGTGGAAACGGTTAATTTACCAAAACTTTGTTTGGTGAAGCATCCCCATTCATGGAGCTAAGGCGGATGCTCCACAGTTCGGACAATCTTTTTATTTTGCTTAGTTCGCCAAACACGCCTTTTATAACACTAAAACCCCAAAAGGATGACTCATCGGTAAACACAATATTCGTAAAATCTATGTTTTTATGTTCATTCGCCCACTATAGTTGCTTTTCTATGTATTTTTGTGTTGCCAGTGGTTTGACCAAAGTATTTCCATATGCGTAGCCATGTTCTTTCGTTGGTAAAATAGTATTCTTTTTCGCCAATTTTGCCACAGCTAAGCGATTGGCAAGCGAAGAATTTTCATCAAATAACTATATGATGGCGTCATCCTTATTTTTGTAGTGGTTCGGATTTTGCCTCTATTTCGCAAATCGTTAACATTTTGATACATTGAATAATATGTAATCTACTTCTGCACAAACGTTTCCGACTTTTTCATATTGTTTGCTGCACTTGCTACCAACATTTTTGGTGCTTTCGGATGCTTAATTAAAAACACCGCTTGAAATCGTTTTTTGTAAATCACACTCGTTTCTTTTAAGTATGTTATCCGCTAAACAGTTGCAGTAAAACTAGTGTTTGTTTTAGAGCGCCCAGGAGGAATCAATAGAAAACCGATGTAAGCCCCTCCCATATTTGTTCCTATAGTTTTAAGTATATAGTTATGCCGTACACGCTCTTGTTGAACATACTGTTAATATCTATATTACAAAAAATTAAACAAAAAATAAATTTTTTTGATTTAACAGAGTTAAGTTGTCCTTAGATAAATTAAATTCATATAGGTCATCGATCATGTTGAATGGTTTTGGCTGAATATTAATGGGTTTTTTTCTCCATTGTTTGTGCAATGTTATTCTATAGTGCTAAAAACTCATGGTTTCGAAATCTCTTGCTCGACACATAAATTTAAATGTTTTCAAAAATGTAAGCTAATTTTAGTTATTTCCCATGTTGATGGATTCTAGGTAACTATGTAGCACAACACGGTTTGATTTTTTGAAGTTGTATTAGATTGGTCATAAGTGTTTTGAATTCGCAACTAAATTTGATAGGTGAAATAAAATATCTAATGATTTAAGGTGACTCGGATTCGGAACTTAAGTGTAAAAGTGTCAATTTCGTTGCTGCAGAATAGATCCAATAATCTTTCACGATTATTAGCGACTGTGGTGATTTGGTTCAAATAGAAATAGAATAAATCGGGCGTTTGCCATGGTTAAAACGCCGAATTCTATTTGGAAGGTTAAAACCATCAAGCACAAGAAATAAATCTGACGAGCTTTTTTTGTGTTAGGTACTATAACATCATCAATCGATGGACGGCTTACGTAATGATCACTATTTGATTGCAGCGATATTTATGCTGTGGGATCCGTTCATAACTGCATATTTTAAAATTGCATTTCTCAAAACGCCATATTTAAAAACTGCATAAGGTACAAAATTGCATTTTTCAAAACTGCATATTTCTAAACGGCATAAGGTACGAAACGGCATAAGGTACAAAATTGCATTTTTCAAAACTGCATATTTCAAAACGGCATAAGGGTTAAAGAAGCATTTTTCAAAACGGCATTTTTCTAAACGACATATTTTAAAACGATATTTTTCAGAATGGCATTTTTTAAAACTGCATTTTTCAAAACGGCATAGGTACAAAATGGCATTTTTCAAAATGGCATTTTCCAAAATAGCATTTTTTAAAACTGCATATTTCAAAACGGCATAGGTACAAAACTGCATTTTTCAAAACTGCACAAGACAGAATGAAATATTTTAATCGGTTATGAATCTAGAATTATCTTTTCATTAATTTCTGGAATATGACCAACAGGTACGATTATTTATTGCACGATGAAATTTGAGATGAATGAAATTTTTGAACAATTGTGAACGATATGAGCTAGATAGAACTTTAACAGTCGTCAATTGAGATTTGTACCCCTGTGCTCTCGCGGAAAAATTTATTACTACGAAAAAGAGTTTAGTCCGGCTTTTCTATGAATTATCTATGAAAATTGATTTTGGCAAGTCTAATATTATTTGTATATTGAATTAAAATATAAAAACTTTAAATTTATTTACAATTAATATTAAAATTATCAATTTAAAAATTGAAATAGTGTCTCGGGTGTATCTGAAGCAAGCTCATTTTTTTCCACTGGTAGCGTTTTCTATACTTGCCCTAGCCTCAATACCGATTTTTTTGTTTTTATAAAAATACTTTTTTTTTCGTTGTACATTGCTTTTGAAAATGACATCAAAAGGGTGTCGAAAAAATTAAAATATTAAAAAATAACTAATAATCCTAATAACTAATAATCCTAAATTTTTTTCAAAAGTCAGTGTGTATCGTTACATAGTGTAATTTAATTACATTCATAAATAATGCAATTTCCTTCTGGTTTTGCATCTCTATTTAATTTTTATTGTTTGAAGCTTACTCAAATTTTATTGGTTCAATTTAGATCAGTTTAGTTGTGATTGCAAAGCGAACGCAGTGCTTTTTAACACTAGATTGCCCAAAGAAGTCATTTTGACTGCTTTTTAATTTCAATTAGTAAAAAAAATATATTTATAATGTTACAAGTTCTTAGGATTTTATGACTTTTTATACATGATATAAATGCATTTATTAATGATGGTTTTTACATTCCCACCTCCTTATTTCTGATATACGTATGTGTTATAACTATATTGCCTAAAAGCAGTCATTTTGACTGCTTGGAAAATTTAAAACAATTAAATCACTTTTATTATTGAATTCAGTAAATTTCTTATATTGCCGCGCCGTGGCCAAGTGGTCAACATGCTTGCTGAGCGACCGGAGGTGCTGGGTTCAATTCCCGATGGTGACAAGGAAAAAATTTACGGGTGGTTTAGGATCAATGAATTAATGACTCATTATCCGAAACGAAAATATGATTATAATACCTCATTTGAGGCGGCCAAATCCCTTGATGGGATATAGTGAGAGTGAGAGAGAGAAAGAGAAAAAAAAAAGAGAGAGAGAGAGAGAGAGAGAGAGAGAAATTTCTTATAAAACCAATGCGGTCCTGTATTGAAATAACACTAGAACTTGGTATTCTTATCTCTATGTAGTGATACTTGTTCTAAAAAGATACGATTGTTTAATTTATATCATTTGCGCCCTAACTTCATGAAAAAAATGCCAAATAGAAGTGATTAATTGAAAAAGCTAACGAACATAAATAAAGAGTTCTCCAATATAGAATCAAATGCAACAAGTTCTGAAGTATCATCTGAAGATGAAACAGTTCATACTCAAAGTGAAGCATCTGAAACTGAATATAGCGATGAAGAATCGACCATGTGATGATGAAAATGAAAATGTCATCAATATACCGAGAAAAAGGTGTAGGATGCTAATTATTTCAGACTCTGATAAAAAACTGGAAACACCACTCATGAGATCGTAACAGCTGCTGATGGTAGTGTGAGGTCAAAATTTAGCGAAGGTGGTTTCCTGACAGTTTACCATCTCCTTGTATTTTCAAGGATGTAGAAGGGAAAACAAGCTACGCAAAAACATTTTCAATGATAATAGATGACCAAATTATGAAGCATATAAGAATGTGTATACAGAAGAAGGACGCCGTATTTTGAAAAATGATTGGATAATAACATTACCGGAAATACGTGCATTTATTGGGATTTTATAATTCGTGGAGCTCACGAGACAAAAAATTTAAAATTAAGTTATTTATGGTCAGAAAACTAGGGTTTGCGATCGGTATTAGGTCCTTTTCTATTCAGGATGTGTATAGAAAATAATTTTGAACTTAATGGTGGAAAAATCAAATCTATTATTATATCTTCTACAATTCGTGATACGCACAACCTGTACCTAAAATCAGCGTACTATGGAGAGGAGGTAGATTTCACTGATTCTGTGAATAATTTACACTTAACTTTTGACAAATGCTTATGCTGGAGTTACCACATCGAAAAGGTTTGTAATCGAGTAATTTTTTTTATTAAGAATGTTATGGGCTACCACAAAGTGCTTTAATACCAATCTTAGACTCCAATTGGTGAAATCTTACATACTTCCACATTTTTTGTACGGAGATATTGTCTTCTTTGAATGAACTTTAATGAACTACTGATCACATCTCGAATTTTATTAATTCATTACTTGGTTGTTCTCTTGCTGAATTCTATGAGTTTTGAGTTTGTTTCTACATTTTCAAGTTTTTAAAGTATAACAGCCCACCTATGTTGTAGGGAAATTAGTTTCGTCTTCCAATCGTCGCATAAGAAAATATAAGGGTTATTGCATAGTCCATGGGAAGCGCTCCAAACTCGTTACTCGGGGGTTTTCGGGGATGCCGAATTCAATTCTAGCATTAAATTTCCCTGGAGGCGCTCGGGGGTGGTTCTGTGGGGTTGTCTGGAGGTGATTGGGGAAGAAATGGCAGCGTCCATGAAAATAACTCCAAAATCGTTACTCGGGGGTTTTCGGGGATGCCAAATTCAATTCTAGCATTAGATTTCCCTGGGGGCGCTTGGAAGTGGCTCTGTGGGGTTGGGTAGGGGTGATTGGGGGGGCGGACGGCAGCGTCCCTGAAAATCGCTCCAAAATCGTTATGCGGGGGTTTCCGGGGATGCCGAACTCAATTGTGGCATTAGAATTACCCGGAGGTATAAATAATAAAAATTTCGATTGAATATTAAATAAGCAAATATTACACATATTATAAAAACAATTGCTTTGTAAGTCTTTTATGCCTCGAAACTGGATTTGAAAAAGGCACCAGCGCTATAAAGAAGGTAGAGTATCGTTGCCACGAGGACCGGCGCGAACATAAATATTCTGTTTCGACTAAAGAGTAAAAATATGGGTCCAGTTCCCGCACGCAGTCGGCGTCTGTGTGGCATTAGTGTTACATCTGTCATTTAGGACCGACCACGTTGCTTTTTGTTGTATGTCTCAGGGCAAGTTTCTAGGGAATAGCAAAAATAAGTCCGAACTCATTAAATTTGTCCATGAGGAATTAAACGGAACGGGCTAATATAATGTCTCAGCAGAGTGTAGCTGATGCGGATATTGATATTGTGCTCAAGGCCACTGAGCAGTTCTGGAAGCCGCAACAATAAAGTGGTTATTGTTTCGGAAGACACTGACGTCTTAACAATGCTTGCTACTCGGACTCCACCATAATTAGAAGTGTTTTTGCTGAAGCCGCCTTCCGCTAGAGTACCTGATGTTGTGTATTCTTCCGAGAGCTTAGCATCCAGAAGCGTGTGCCACAGGTTTCATATATTATTTCTACATGCTTTCACGAGATGCGACACAACCTCAACATTTTTCTATCGAGGGAAAGTAAAATTTTGCGATTTGTTTGAGAAATCCGACGATTTACATGGGTTTGCCGAAACATTTAAGCATGTATCTATGGATAATTTATTAAATCATGGGCTTTGTCTAGCTTTGGCTCTTTACGGGGCACCCAAAGATGTGCGCACGAGTGACAAGCCTACGATTGAGCTCGTCCATCCCGACTGCCAATGCGTTAACCGACCATACAGGCTTGGTATGGTTCACAAGGTCAAGACGAGACCTTAGATCTGTTGGAATGGGGGTGGGAATTTGTGGATGGAGAGCTCAGTCCTGTCACCATGACCCAGGAAGCCGGTCCCGAGGAAATTTTAAGCAAAATTTCTTGTTCTTGTGAAACCGACTGTGGCGCGAGGTACGGTTGCCGCCAAAGTGGGTTGGAGTGCTCACTTGCAAGCAAGCATTGCGATGGCAATTGCTCAAACCAAAAAGGCACTTCCAACGGGGCCGAGAATAGTAGGATAGGAAGAAGATGAAGAAGAAGAAGAATAGGAAGAAGATGAAGAAGGGGAAGAAGATGATGAAGAGGAAGATGAAGAAGAATTTGAAGAAGCTGTTTAGTACTTAAGTTAAAAATTTAAGTTTATAATGAATAATTCAACATTAATAAAAGCTTCTATTTGTTATTTGAATAAAGTATTATTTTCATAATTTGTGATTTTTCACTATCTCTTTTACCATTTCCTACTGAGCCACCACCGGGAAGTCTAATGCCAGAATTGGATTCGGCAACCCCGAAAACCCCCGAGTATCGATTTTGGAGTGATTTTCACGCACATTGCCATTTCTCCACCAATTCAACCCCTCCCCCACCGCGCACCCTCACAGAGCAACCCCCGGGTTATTCTAATGCCAGAATCGAGTTCGGCAGCACCGGAAACCCTCGAGTAACAATTTCCGACTTTCCAGTCGTTCCTATAATGGTGCAAGTAATGATAAAATTGGAAAATGAATTTACCGGCCCAGAAGGCATCTTTTAAAAAATTGCTAAACCAGACGATATAGACTTTTTTCCAGGGACCTTCCTGAACACAATTCAGAAAACCGCATCTCGATATCTGCTGTCCCTAAAAATTTCCGATATTTTTCCTAACTTCCCTGGACTATATCATGCCATCTTAATGGCCAATTTAGTTTTGTCAGTAATGTAGTCGAAAAATAGGCTGGTAGGCACAAAAAAATGCCAAATAAGATATAGAATCAAATACAGTCCACAAAATTTATAAATTTTATATTCTCAGTAAAATTTCTATCCGGCATCGATATATTAACACACTCAGTTAGTTGCTTACACACACACGAAGAACAAATAAATTATGAGTAAAAATATAAATAAAATATCCATTAGAACAAGATAATTTGTCACTCGAAACTCGTTATTAATCATAACGGAACAATAAAATATAGATTGTAACTAATTCATTTCACTGGTAATAAACAGTACATGAAATTACCTTGGAAAAACTCGAAATGTTAACGAACGGCGAGACTCGATAACAAAAATATTTCCATACTGTTCTCGTTACAAAAGTTTGTTGTTAGGTGGTAAAAAAAGTAAAAAAGTTTAAAATCTGCGGAACTTAAACGAACCAAGGTGCCTAAGTAAAATGTAATGTAAAAGTTGTTCACACCAAAATTATTTCTTTACACCCTTCTTAATATCTTCATTTTACCAGTTGACATTGAAATTAAAAGGTTATACCGTAAAAGAGACATTACACGATGTATACATGATGAACTTGAGACTTCCTATATAGCGTGACAAAAAAGAAAAATTCCTGGGTATGGCGTGCGCAGGGTGTGAATAGTTTGTTGCAATTATATCCGGTAAGCATTATGCAATTTATATGACGTTAATACTAAAAAAAAAAAATGTAACACTAATCGGTGGAGTACAATTACAATTATTTTGAAAGTCTTATGTTGATATTTTTACGTTTAAATTTTAATCTTAATCTCCCTCTACATACCCTAGAAACCGTTTGTTATATAGACGCGACGTACAAGAAAACTATAACTAACTTATTTTGTTCAATTAATATGCAATTGGAAGGTTAAAATGAAATAAAATAAAAAAAAAAAATAAAAAATTGCACATAACTTTCGAAGTATAAAAGCATAAACCGGGGATTAAGGCAGTTCAGTTGATGGTTGGACACGGTGGTTTTATAATAAAAACATAAAATAGTGAAGCATAATTAATAAATATTTTTAGTGATCAAAATGATTGGATTAAAATTGGTATGTGTGTTAAAATGTTCCGCAAAAAAAAAAAATAGATTATGGGCGGGCGTTTAATTTGTTAACCTTGAAGATTGTGCTAAATGAAATGGAAAGTTGTTTTATTGTTTTTTTTTTTAAAGTCGGAAGAAAAGTTGGTTCTGAACTACGTTGTGACCTTGTTTGTGATTTTAAAATTTTTGTCAAAAGTGGAAATTTTTTGTGTGTGTTCTGTGCGTGCAACTGAAAGCCCAAGGATATATTTTCAGTATTAGCACCTCGCGTACCACATCTACCAAATATACTTGATTTTCTTTGTTCTGTTAGAAAAAAAAATTAACTGTAATCGGTGTGGTGTAACATTATACCAGATATACACCGCGGTAATTGGATAAGAGAGGCGGTGGATAATTATGTATATAGATACAAGTTATTGAAACCTAGTTATTTTATATATTATGAGCACGTCTGTAGTTTATCTCGGACAAAAAATCATTTCACTTTTTTTGTGTATATGAGCGCGCGGCGTTCAACACAAAACATGATTTTAGGGGACAACAAGTATTTAGAATTGTGTAATAATATATATAAAAGTACAAGCACACAAAATTATGATTGATTAGTTTTTGTATTGTAAAGTGCCTCGCAGTTATATGCCAACGGTTTATATGTTTCAACGTATACTGTATCCGGAATGAATTAGACCTTGATAAGGGCGTTTTATGTGAAAGTGATTTAATGTGCTGGAATGTTACGGTGCGATTACATCAGCACACGATATATAATATATAGTCTCGTATGTATCTCGTTTTATGTGCAGATTTTCTTGAAATAATGTAAAATATTTTTCTCACACTGTGCGCGCACGAGTTCAAGTTCATTTCTAAGGTGTATACGAGTACACGACACAGTTAATTTTTCATGGCTTTTCTTTGAAAGTTTGTGTTCGATTTAAAAGATATCAAATTAAAAAAAAAAAAGTTTATTAATAAAATGGTCACGTTTCGTAATGCAGCACTTTCACTCGTATATAGGGCCCTCAATTTTTATAGTGATTTATGTATTTAATCCGAAACTCGTTAATTTTGAATGAATATTGCCGGCCATGTATATCACAATAGAATTGCGAACGATGGCCCAGCTTGGATAAAAGGTCATCCATAAAATTTTACTCGATATATAAATTTTATTGTCTGTGTACACAAAGATTTCTATATTTCTTACATCGTTACGTGCTTAATGTGGTATTAGATTTTTTTTTTATGTATATTAAAAATATTATTTATTTCTAATAAAATCTTAGACCAAAAATTTTTGTTACGATCGAATAAATATCAGTTATTTTTATTATTATTATTATTACAATTTTGTTGCTGTAATTGCGCTGATATAAAATAATATTATATTACATAACACAAATTACATGTATTATATAAGAAAGTAGGTACTGAGGAGATTATAATCTGTTTATGTTTGTGTCTGTGTGTGTGTGTGTCTAACAAAAATTATATATTTCTTAAGGCGATGGTGTTAAACGATGTAAATTACGTGTGAAAAATACACGATGGTAATGAGTTATTGTGTTATTTTGCGCGCGCCTTAATCACCGTTGTATTTACACAACACATCCAAACACCAAAAAAAAAAAATATAATTAAAAATTAGAACACTTCTCAGAGTCACACAACAGCAAAGAAAAAACCTTCATCAACATAATATTTAAACCCACAGCACCGCAACATAATGAAACGTTAGCAAAAGGGGGATGAGAACTTATATAAAATTACAGTTCGCTTTTCTCACTGTGCTTGTGGTTATGGATTTTAGGTTTTATAATATTTTCATTTCACCAAAAAAAACAAAAAAAAAATAAAAAGTTGAATGAAAATTTCAATTTCATTTCAATTTTTTAGTACTAACATATATTGTATCAAACGAACGTGACTTAAATTATATTCTGTAAATTATTTAGATAAAAACATAAAACTTTATTTCTTATTTGTCTTATTTTATGTGCGCTAGGCCAAATACATAATTATTTCGATAACATACATATACATTTTTAAAGAAGCGTGATTTAACAAACTCTACAACTTTATACATAATATGTATGTAGTATATAAAAAACCTGATGAAGATTTCTGAAAATTGAAAAACGATTCCTGGAAAATCGTTTTAATGCTGTATACCTATTTACCTTCTTGTTTTATTTGCAAATTATTTCAGGGCATTTAGATGTTTAGAGAATTTAATTCGTATACATACGTGGTATCTCTTCCTACTCGTATGCGATGTTAACATATTTAATTTATATCCAAGACACGTTTTGATTGCTTTCGGTGGAATCGAATAAAAATTTTTAGAATCAAAGCGGATTAAATGTTAGGGAATTTTGCATGCATGGGTGCGTAATCCGGAATTGTCGACATGTTAGGGCCAAAAATAGTGTAGACAATTCGTTTTGGCGTTGACAATATCGAAAATTCATAGAGAATGTTATAATTAAATTTTTACAAAACAAATTTATGTTTAAAAAAATTTTAGTTGTATTCTATTACAATTACAAATTTTGTATTTCTAATGCCACATGTTTTTTAATTAGCAAACTCTAAAGCCACATAGTACATGCATTACTGCACATGGGTAACTTTAAGCCATTACCAGAGAAATTTAATTTTTTATGATTTTGTAGTTTTTTATTTTTATTTTGTTTTCCTGCAATCTGTTCTACGGCTAAGGCGCTTCTAACCCTTTCGCGGTTTGTTTTTTTCGTCCTTTCCTTTCTTTTACGCCGTTGCCAGCCAATCCGAGGACGTACTGCTATAGGTCCGATTTTACCACCATCTGCACATTGGAGTTATGCAATGTGCAAATGGTGATAAAATCGGATTGATGTGTCTGAGAGGGGTAAACAATTTTGGCTGATACGATAAAGTAGTTGGATACGGTCGACTATACGTTTCTTTCTGTACCATTGCTGACATATTTGAATCAATTGGTGAGTTTTCGGTACTAATTTGATCATGTAAGGGGTTTTCATATTATTGTATCAACGGCGGTGGTAAATGGTCACATATCACGTTCAAATCCTCTAATGATTTACTCTGATACGAAGTGGTCTGAGTAGAAACATTTTTCTGACCGCAGGTGGAAATCGCATTCAATTCGACTCTATTTTTCTTAGCTGGATTTGCAAGCCATATTCAGAATTAAAACCTTCCTCTATTCACCTCAATACTCTGAAATACTTCCCCTCTCGTAGCTATTTTGAGACCAGGACGCATGTTCTTCTTAACTAGAAACCAGTTTTTATATTATCGTCCGATCTAGCAACTCGGAAATATCGTAACATTTCCTCCCGCAGGTGATTCCAAATTTTTATAAAAATTTCGTCGCGTAAATGCCCAATACCATTCTAAGGCATCTTTAGCGAGCAAAGAAGCGAATTCTTTCGTGAACCGACTTTGAGAGACGTTAAAGGCATTAGTTAACTATTCCGCTTGAAATAGGAACTTTTTGATAGCACGATCGTGTCGTTCACCTTCATATTTAATGTTCAAGTTCCTGAGGAGCTTGATTTCATTACGTGATACATCAAAATTGTACATGAAATAATAATCGTGACTTTGGTTCGTCTGGCTTGCACCCTGTGACGACATCGGAGTTCCCTGATGGAATATATACATTCGCAATGGGCTTTGAAAACTTAACTGAAATAGGTTTCATATTAGGACCTACGTTCAAACGGAGAGTAACTTCTTGCTTCCTTTACTGGCTTTAAGATTAGAACTGGCTTTCTTTAAACTTTTTATTTCAGGCGGTGAAAATTATGTTTATCATAACGAGGAACTGGCTCACTTTAGGCCAGTTGTAGTTTTAGAGAGTAAAGCTTCGCGAGTATGCATTCAAACTCTCGTGGAAGATTAGGTTTCGGTTTTGTTTGCCACTGCTCGTGTAAAAGAGGTTCAACCAACGTTATGGTTTGTGGAGAGCCTGCCTGAGGCTCATTAGGAGTGACATTATTTTGTGCATTGGATCCGCTGGGAAAAACAGTACTATCTGTTGGTTTGACCAATTCAGCAAGTGGAGCGTTAAAATACTCTTTATCAGATGATTCCAATTCAAGGGTTTCTACCTGGTTTGATGTTCATGAACAATCTCCTTGTTGGAGTCTGTATTTACATTTTGGAAAACATTATTACCTTCACAGACGAAGCGTGACTCAGTTTTAGCAATAAACGACTCGTCGTCGTTATTTTCGATTAAACCTGTCTGAATTTGCGCTAATTTATGATTACAAGTTTCGACCTCACGTATTGGGTTCTTTCGACCATTTTTATGTGCGCGATTGGGTTTTGTTACTTGTGTATGGGCCTCTTGATCAATGAGAATTTTAAGCGTTTGATAACAAAAATGAGCAGGACCTGTCAAATTTCGGACGTCACATTCTATTTTAAATTCATCGTGAGTTAAATTATATCAAATAAAAAACCTCTTAACGAGGTAAATGTTCGAGTGACGAAAGCCGAATTCAATTCACAAAATTGCTGATATCAAATTTGTGCCGAAAAAAACAATTGCATTCGATTTGTCAACGATTTTTCGGAATGTTAATGCATTCAGCGCGTTGTTGTTGAACATTCCGAAAAATCGTTGGCAATCGTTATTCTTGACAGCTAGAAAGCAAAATGTAAACAAACGCGCCGAATGCACTAACATTTCGAAAAATCGTTGACAAATCGAATCCAATTGTTTTTTTCGGCACAAATTTGATATCAGCAATTTTGTGAATTGAATTCGGCTTTCGTCACTCGAACATTTACCTCGTTAAGAGGTTTTTTATTTGATATCAATGATTTTGGCACGGCAAATTGAAGATGAATTGAATTGCGATTCGTTTTATTGTTGTCAGTCAAAACAGTTCATACACACACTCGATAGCACACAAGTGGCCGCTACGTGTTAGTGTGCCTTAAGTCATATTCATACGACGGATAAAATCCGGGATAAAGGCGGTGATACATGTACAGATTTTGCCTTTAAGGCAAAAAAAATTTGCCTTATACAAAATTGAGAAATGTTCAATTTAAAATTTTTGCCTGTAAGGCGATTCAAGATGGCCAACTTTTAACCAATCAGCGCGCATAATTTTTATGCCTTAAAGGCAAAATCTGTACATGCATCACCGCCTTAATTCAACAATTTTTTTGCATGTTTCTTGCATGGGAGGAGTGGTAAGATCTATTTTTTTAAAGAAACCATCATAAAGATTAAAAAAGTATCGATTTTATGCAAGGAGATTGTTCAATGTTTTTGGTGATTTTTTCGATCACATCAATTTGTCAGTTTTTTCATTTTTTTTGTTATGAAAAAAGAGTCACTGGTAAAAATTCTCTTAGCAATGATAATAATATGATGTATTTATATTTGTTTCATTGTAATACGTTGATTCACTATCATTATGAACCGCAACGGACCGATATTAGGGAGCATTTGAGCCAAAAAATAAAATTTTGCAAAAAAATTAGGGTGGCTTTTAAGTTATGGAGGTCAATATCTAAAATATACGAGTTTTCTGGGACAAACGGTTGATGTCATATTGTAGGTGAGATTTGTGGCTAATAATCCTGAAATAAAAATGAACTAAAAGTCTTGGGCTCATTTTTTAGCAATTCGGCCTAATGTGGCCGGCCGATTTCGCATTTTTCAGTTTTTTGGCCAAAATGACCCTCCAACCTAATTTTTTGAATTCTTTTATTTGCTATTTGATAGCTGGCGTCAATACCTTTCCAACGATATGCATATGCCCAGGGTATGTCGAATAGATTCAGCACTGTGGACGTGGCAAAATGGCCAAAAATGGCCGTTCAGAGGCCGGCCGCGGCCAACATGGCGGCCAAATCAAAAAGTTGTAGAACAAAAATTGCTTAGTTTTTTAAGTACTACAACCCCTGAAAATATGAGATCAAATAAAAGAGGTACGGACAAACAAACATATATACCAAAGCAAGATTATTTGGTGACGTCATAGAAAAATTTAAAATTGTCATAACTTTGGTCAAAATCATCCGTTTTGGATGTTTGAGGTGTCGTTGAATTGGTATTGACGTCTTCAATCATAATTTGCCAGTTAGAAAATATTTTTGGCATTTTTTGGGGCAGTTATACGCGAAAAACTGATTTTTTGGGGCAATTTTCAGAAGGTCATATTTCCACTCAATGTTGGTAGAAATTCATGCTTTTATACATTATTTAGGTCTATTTTTCAAGACCTTTCTATTGGTATATAACATGACCCTGGCGGCCTCAAAGTGAAAAAGTTCGAAACTTGCTGTATAATATACTTCGTTCGACTTCCAGCACAGTAGGTGCTTTCGTCACTCGTTTGGACTGCCGTCCAAAGTGATACTTCGTTCGACTTCCAGCACAGTAGGTGCTTTCGTCACTCGTTTAGACTGCCGTCCAAAGTGATATATTCGTAATATTCTCGTTTGTACTGGGTTTAAGTACCGAAAGAATATTTCCGAAAAGTGAGGATTTAGCTAACTGCGGTGATTGCTTCCTAATATTTTTATCACTGCCGCTAGAATTATTTTGAGTATAACTTAGTTTATTGGATTTTTTTGCAGAAAAAACACGTTTCTTTCTAAGAAATGGCAAATTTTATTTTAATCAAAATATTTACCACCATCTATCTGGCAATTTATGTATTCCATCGGAAAAAAAATTGTTTGTCTTTTGATGGGATCTTTTCGTCAAGCCATTTTTTGATTTCCTCGTAAATTTTCCATTTAAGTACTTTCAGCGTACTTTTTACTTATTTTGCGGCATGTGGTCGGGCATTGACGTGCAGCAAAATCACTTTACGCTGTTTGATGCCTGAAATCGGACGATTTTCGTTCAATGCATGGTTCAAATCTATCAATTGTTGTTGGTAAAGTTCACCAGTAATAGTTTCGCTCGGTTTTAGCAGCTCATAGTACACCACTCCTTTCTGATCCCACCAAATGCACAACATAAGCTTACTTCCATGAATGTTTCGTTTTGCTGTTGATGTGGCTGGTTCGCCTGGATGAACCCACGATTTTTTCCGCTTAGAGTTATTGTAGTGAATTCCATTTTTCATCGCCAGTCACAATTTAAGGCAAAAAATGCCAACTTCGGTATCGTGTAAACAAAGAATTGCAAACCATTAAACGATTTTCAATGTTGGCTTCAGACAGTCCATGTGGTACCCATTTTCTTTCTTTTTGAATCATTTTCATGGCATGTAAACGTTTGCCTATGGCTGCTTTAGTGACATTTAACTGTTCTGCAAGTTCTTTTTCTGTTTGAGCTGAGTTTTCCTTTAATAATGCATCCAATTTATCATCTTCTAATTTTTTGGTTGACCAGAAAACGTTCTTTGTCACTGACATCAAAATCACCACTTTTAAACCAGTTTTCGCAAGTTTGTTATATTCACCATAAGTTTCTTGAAACAAACGAAAACTTTCAGCGGAATAATACGGAATAAGTCGCACTTACACCCTAAAATATTCTCTTCAGAGTAATGCATCTGAGCGAGTAAACAGAACGCTATTCATAGTTCGTTGCTTTATTAAGCAAGATCAAAGATGTTGTGATCAATATCCATACTTTCATCTACAGATGATGAAAGTTCAATTTACATCCTGCCTCTATCGGGATTTGAACCTGGTACTTCTTGATCCAAAAGCCAAATCGTTTACCACTGTTCCATTTGGTCGGTCACTTGATAGTTGCAGACACTTCTAATTTTTTTTTGTTAGTTTATATCTATTTGAACCATGAGCTTTTTAATGTTGTTATTAGTGATATACCGGGTTGCCCGGCTTGATTTTTAATATCCGGTTTTAACCAGGATCCGGCTGACTATTTTACTATCCATTAACCCACACCTGACAGCCTACCCGGTAGAAAACTTTATTTTATTTAAGAAATAACTAGAACACAGTAGTCGAATTAAATTTAATTTAAACTAATGGACATGAAATCAAAATAAATTTAATCCATTTTTAATTAATTTAGAAATGAATTAAATAAAAAAGTTAATTATTTTTAATACTTAAAATTTAATAATTTAAAATTGTGATGTAGAAATAATATTTGTTCAGCATTTCGGGGTAACGAGTTGTTTCTTCGTTGTTCATAAATAATTCCGGCTTCACTAAACATGCGTTCACTAGGTATGCTGCTTGGAAGTTGGGTTTGCAAAAAACCGTGTTTTTTGTGAACCCGGTTTTAAGGTTTTTTTTTTCAATCTAAAACCCGATTTTAACCGGGTTTTAGATTTGAAAAAATTAAATCTGTAATAAAATCACCCTTATTGTATAACTTTGCCCAAAAACGCCATTAAATAGAGATTTTTTCATAGTTTTTATTTTTAATTAAAATTCAGATACAAAAATTAATTTTCGTATTACAAAAATTAATAAAACCAGGTACAATTTATTAAAATATTACATGTGGGTAACTGCAGCAGGGAAACTTTCGAATTTCAAAATGATACTTTGCATACCGATTAAGTCCAGTTTGTGCTAATTAGTGCACACAGAAAAAATTTAGTGCTAGTCCAAGAGCCGGAAAAACGGGAAAAGAAAATTTCAAATTTCGCCTTAAAGACGAAAAAAAAAATAAAACCCAATTTCTAGAAGAAAAAAAACAGAAATAATTTAAACTTACAAATAATTTAAACTTACAATAATCTAAACAACAAAGACCGTTGAATGAACAATTTTCTGACCAAAAACTGTTCTACAAACCAATGAAGTGCAAACATCATTGGTTTCTAGAACCATTTTTGGTCAGAAAATTGTTCATTCAACAACAAATTCAACCGAATTGGGCCAATTCTGGATTAGCACAAATTCGGCCACTATATGTTTTTCGGATGGCAATGAACATGCGTGACAAGAATATGCTATCTGGAATGCTAATTCTTTGTTTTTATAATAAGTTATTTCTATTTTTTAATTTGTTGTTCAACAAAAATATTATTGAACGGTGAATCTTATTTCTATGAGATGAAAATCTTGTTTCTATGATAAGCACAAACTTCGTCGAAGTAGCCGCTTTTGTGAAGTTTTAAAATTAAGTTTAAATTATTTCTGTTTTTTTTTCTTCTAGAAATTGGGTTTTATTTTTTTTTTCGTCTTTAAGGCGAAATTTGAAATTTTCTTTTCCCGTTTTTCCGGCTCCTGGACTAGCACTAAATTTTTTCCGTGTGCACTAATTAGCACAAACTGGACTTAATCGGTATGCAAAGTATCATTTTGAAATTCGAAAGTTTCCCTGCTGCAGTTACTCACATAAATATTACAAATAACATAGTTATGTAAAAAAAAAATTAATGAAAAATTTTACTCTTTTTTCGAAAGAAAATAGTATTTTAGAAATACTATAGCACGACTCTTACCAAGACGACTTGTAATTTTATTGCAATTTTATTAAAGGTTTTTGTTGAATCCGTTGAAGTTGGTGTAACAACTATAAGTAAGGCATTGAAAAGCAATTCTAAGTTGTTTGTTCTTTTCAGTGTTGCTTCGAAAAAACGTTTAATTCTTTTTTGAACGTGTTGACATTAACGACTTCTTGTGATTTTTGCACGCACTCTTGCTCAATAGCCATGTTGAGTTCATCATTAAGCGACATTTCAACATCATTATGTATTCACATTTATTATGTTAATCTCATTATGTTCAACATCCACAACACTTTCTAGTTGTTCTTCTATTCGAAACAATCATCAACAGCATTTCCGTTTTTAACAACTACGGCAGAGAAACTCCCGGTTCGGTTAATGATTTTAGTTTTTGTGTTTGGATTTTCTAAATACTTTGCCAAAGACTACTTGTACGAATGACAAAGCATCACAAATATCTTTAAGCATTATTTCAGAAAAATTTTCGAGCATTTTTAATTTTTGCAAATCATCTAGTGCTTTTTTACGCAATCAATGATCATTAAAAATCGTTGGATCATAAGTAGTAAAAAGCGATTTTTAATATAAAATTTCTGTAACGCCAAGATGTAACCCATGGTTCATACACAGAATAATTTCAGATTCTGATTCTTTGCCAAATTTAATATTTACTGATGCTCCATCACGTGTTGTGGCCACAATATCATTTTTCAAAACCAACCCATATTTGTTAAGTCGTTGATCAATTAGTTCCCTCATTTTATATGAATCACAACTTTCGTGGATTAAACCCAAATTTATAAATTCCAAATCGAAGTTATAAAGATTCAGGTTCACGTATCTTCTAGCCCGCAGACTGGTCCATTCATCAAACGTTGACGATAATTTATTGAACTGTTTTGATTTTATTTTTTGCTTAAGTTTATTTTTAATTTTTGTAGCATTTAAAATCAGTTTCATTACAGTATTTTTGAATTTGGGGCACCCATAACCTCGAGCATTTATTGATCGCCTAATAAAGACGGATCTAGACTTATAGACAAACCATCTAGCACAGCTAATCTTAATACAATTTCTTCCAAGCTTGGCCGTCGTACGAACTGCAACATATTAGACTGAAGTCCGATTTTGTGAAGGTCCGGCTCTTTTTTCTACATCGGCAGTCTCTTAGTTTTCATTCACCTTTTGGTTGAAGTTATGCTGGCTCTTTAAATGACCTAAAAAAGTCGATGTTGTTCCACCTTTGCATACCACATTTTTTACAAATATTGCAATTTGCTTTTTCATTTTGAATTTTTGTGAAATCTCAATGAGATTTTCATTGAAACCTCCGCTTTTTAGAAACCGGTTTGCAAACCCTACTTGGAAGTGACGAGAAGTATCGCCGCGCCAATACACCAAGTAATATGATTTTCTTCTGATAGAGATGTTGGGGCATTTAAAATAATTTTCAAATTTAAGCAATTCAATAAAGTCATGTTTCCTTGACTTTCGGCATAATTTTTAATTTAATTTTTTTTTGCAATTTCTTTCAAGTTAAAATTTAAAAATGAAAATTTAAAACGAGAGTCTAATATGGTCTCAATTATATACAGCTTATTTGACTTCAGGTGTTCAAATCTCAATTTTATTGATTTAAGTAATTCTTTTTTCATAGTTACCGTCTCCGTCGTTATTTTGGTTTTTCCGAGAAAACGTTAAACTGCTGCCAAATTCGGAATTATAAATTATCATCGATACTAGATAGCAACCCGTGCGACCCATGCAAGCATGGGTCGGAATTTATGATTTGATTAGAAATAAAAGATAAATTAAAATAAAAAATAAAAAAAAAACTTTGCGAAATAAAGAAAGTAGTATACCTACAAGTTTCTGAAACTTTGACCCGCCACAGCTCAGCCCAGGAATAACCTATCGGTGTAATTGTAACGGCTATGAACTTTTCTCACCGAACCCTAAAAGCATGCTAAATATCTACCAATTACCCTTCTCGAGTTGAAAAAAGCTACGAACATTTGTGCATTATTAATAAGATAAGAGCCTCTTCTGAGCTCGCCTCGACTGTGACATTTAAAAATTGCTAAAAGTTATAATCAGTTGAATATATAATATGGTTGCTCGTTTTTGTTCCAGTATTCTCTTCAGCATATGATACGTGGAATCCCACTGCTATGATACGCACGCGCGTTGTTTCGAAGAAATAGATGAATATGGTTTTCGATATTTAGAGGTCCCACGATTTCAGCATGTCATTAACGATTTCAGCATGTCCGGAAAAATGACGAGCGTTTAACACTACAAACACTTTGTCAAATTTGTTAGTCAACCAGTAACCACTGTGACTTAAAAAACTTTCTTTTGTTTCTGAACATGTCCATATGTCAGATATCAAAAAAATACAAATTTTTGATTTTTAGGTGGAATTTCTCATTAAAATGGGGAATCATTTTTGTAGTAATAAATTTTCTTGATGGAAATTCATATCTATACCTTTAGAACTTTAAATTGGGACTAAACAATTTCAAATTGGGACAGGGGCACATGCTCGATTAGCTAGCAAGCAAGCAATATGCTAGCTCAAAACCTGGCTACTCAATCAATTGTACCAGGCAAATTGGAATTTGAATTTACTTTTTTTAAGGTTTTTTTTTTATTTTTTTGCGATTGCACAGTAAACTTTGCGGCTGAGAATACTATCCAGCAAATTT
The DNA here is from genome assembly GCA_932526605.1 of Nephrotoma flavescens. Lineage (NCBI taxonomy): Eukaryota > Metazoa > Arthropoda > Insecta > Diptera > Tipulidae > Nephrotoma > Nephrotoma flavescens. Next base: position 181,007,603 of record OW052222.1, read on the forward strand.
TTATATTGGTGTACTGTGCAATATTTTTATATTGGTGTAATTTGCTTGGTAAAATTGATTGAGTAGCCAGGTTTTGTGCTAGCATATTGCTTGCTTGCTAGCTGATGGAGAATGTGCCCCTAAATACTTTATTCAACAAGTATTATAACAATTTTAAATTTGAGCAGGCTTTTGAAAAATAAAAGACAGCATTTTTTATTAATAGTTTCATTCTTAATTAATTCATCCCTAAACATGTCTTACGTCAAGAAAGTTGAAGCAGATAATATAAGGAAGCAAATATGTGCATTGTATAATAAAGACGAGGATTGGAGAATAGTTGCAAAAACTTTAGGCGTAAAGAAATCAACTGCCTATCGATGGGTGAATAACCAACAAGTACCCGCAAAGCAACGTGGTGGTAAGCGGAAAATAAAAATAACTAATGAACATCGAGTGTTTATTGAAAGTTATATTGAGGAAAATCCTAGAATAACTTTAAAACAACTGAAAGATTAAATTCCAAAATAATCATCAAATTGTTGTTTCTATACGGAATGATTGAGAAAACACTTAGATGGATTACTGTATACGATAAAAGACATTTGAAGAGAGCCAGCAAGAGCAAACATTGAAAGCTATAAAATAAAACGATGTGATTACGTTCACAAACTTTTAGAACATCAATCAAACAATACACCCATACTGTACATGGATGAAACTAATTTCAATTTATATATATCGAGAACCAAAGGTCGATCCAAAAAAGGAACTCATTGCACGCACGTTACAGCAGGCAGCCGAGGATCCAATGTACATGTAATTGGATGTACAGGTCATATGGGTTTGATTCATCATGAAATTAGAAGAGGAGCATTTAAGAAACCAGAAGCAGAAGAATTCATGCGTCATTGTCTTCGAAATTCTCAAAATATATATAGTACGTCAATCACAATGGTGATTGATAATGCACCATGTCATGCTGCCATTGAGGAAGTATTCCTAGAAGAAGAATTTTTTAATGATCACCTACTAAAACTCGCATCACATAGTCCAATGTTAAATGCAGTTGAATATGTTTGGACAAACTTAAAATCTGGAGTCAAAAGCGATTTAACTATCCAATTACGTTTCGTTGACCACGGCTAGAACATATAATTCGCGAAACGAAGATTACTGTTCCTAATTGTAACCGGCACGTCGCTCATATTCAAAAATTTATACCGGACGCAATAAATATGAATGATGTGACTTTTTAATTCATAATTTTATTAATAAATTTTTAATAAATATATTTTAAATTAACTGGAATAAATTATTTATTTTTTATTTCTGAAATTGTTTAGTCCCAATTTGAAATTGTTTAGTCCCAAGCCAACATTACTACCCCAAATTTCTATCCCCGAAAATCGAGAATGAAGTTTATGTATAAATTGCGAGATTTCATTAACAATAATAGCAATAAATCCAACAGCTAAATAATAAATAAAAATGTTATCAGTTTAATAAAAACAATAAAAAGTTCTGATAATAAATGTAAATAAATAAAAAAACAACTAAATTCTAATATCCAAAAAATATACTCACAATGAAAATCAAAAATTACTTTAAATTTTCCTCCTTTACCACACAAAAGCCGATAGTTCCATAAAACCATAAACTATATCACGTAAAATTTCTAAAAAAAAATAAATTAATTTCATTTATCTGTCCCAGCAGCGAAAATTTTTCTTATTTTCAGCAAAGAAAACAATTTTTGTGTCATGACAGTTTTAGCTGTCATGTCAGTAAATATTTTCGGGGCTGAGAGTAAAATCTTGGAGATTTTTTGATCTGAGAGTAAAAAATGTCATGATAGCAATATTTAGTGTTGCCGTCGCATTTCCGGGGATGGGATTTGGGCTATCTTCACATACATAACATTACTGACAATATTAAGAGGTCTAAACTAGACTAAATATCTTTTTTGTAAACAAATCCGCATAACATAATAAGTGAATGTTCGTTTTTAAACTATAATTAAGAACTCACAATGCTATCTCTATAAAAATGGTAAAAAATTGTAACCAATCATCCATAATGCGAAAATAAATTGAACTAAATTTCTTTTAATCGGGTCACTCACAAATATTTCTTTTGGGCATAAAATAATTTAAAAATGCATCTAAATCTCAAAACATAATGTATAACAATTTGTCTTGTCAAATTGATTATATGGCAGCTGATGTATTTATTCCCTAAATATAGTGAGCTAATTAAATGTGAACCAGATACGTTAGTGGTATGACCGATTTGGTTGCTTTTATTTGTGATAGAATTACAAGTGTGTTCATAATACCCGTACTAACCGCACACTACGAGCATGTTCTCCTATAATTTATGTGATTTAGTATCAAAATATAAACTTTTTTGGTCGCCAGGGAAAATAAGACAATTACTTAACAGATAAGTAACAACTTTATGAGAGCGGCCAACGTGAAATAAAAAAATATAATGAAATTTAGTTTTTAACATTATTACTTAGGTTGTCGACGTTGTCGATAATCGCGTAGATTACATTGCATAGTCTACCTTGCCCAACCCTGATCGCCATAGGATTTGCAGGTCGCGTGATTTATGATTGCCCCCTCTACTACACCAAATTACCCCCCGAAGGTCATTACACCGATTTTTACCCCATCGCCCCTTGCCAAATCTTTTTTCTCCAATAGAGGCTCCCAAATCGAAAAGCACTCTTGAACGATATATTTTCGCATAAAAATCACCATTTTCCAATCGTCTATGACGTGCTAGTAAATTACGTTAAACAAAATTTTTCACAAAATTTACGGGAATCTACGTAAATTTAGGACATAATTTCGGGGCATTTTAAGAAAATGGCAATTTTTATGAGGAAACCTATTGTTCGTGAATATTTTTCGATTTCGGAGCATCACTTGACGAAAAAATTATAATCTCAGCTCCTCGTTAAAGTATCATGAAAAAACTTACTGTCCTAGATAGAGGAAGAGCCGTACGAAGACTGTGTTTCATTACAAATTTATGTCAATTACCTGGAATTAATACTGATTTTTCGTGAAACACTGAAAAACTTTTATTTTGTTTTGAGTATTTAATCGAAGATGCCAACCATATAAGCTTTAAGCTTTTGAAACAAAAAGGTATTTTTAGTTACTATATAGATGGAAATGAACTATACATAGATGGAAATGGTTTTTAAATCAGACATGAAAAATGAAAATAATTTGTCCTTGATTTCGTATCTGTTTATTATATTACTATGGTTAAATTTATCAAGACTTCAGTTTTTGCAAAGTGTGCATCTGCGTCTACTCAATGCCTCCAAAACTACAGGCAGCCTACACCAAATGATGACGACACGCTATGTCGACGTTTTTGTTGCTTTCTCTAGTTGTTTTAAAATGTATGTCATTCTCTTTGAAATTTATGCTTAATCGGCCCTGACCGTACACCCTCTTTCCACAACATAAGGAGGATAGGCCAGGTTTATAAGTGCCATGGAAATCGAACCATCTACAGGCATCTGACTAATCAATTAATAAGCAACCCCTTAATCGGGATTCTGAAATGTTCAAAATGTAAACTAACGACTTCACTTGATGTGAATAAAAACTCTTATTGAAATCCTAAAAATATTGTAGATAATTTGCTAGAAATTTAATTATTGGTTCACAGCTATTAGTCATTCCAAAATCAATATTACTCTGTTTATGAAAACTGAAATTTAAATTAATTAACGAAATATTTCAAATTAATTGGTGCTAAGTCATTGATCACAAATGCAAAACGCAGTTATTGTTGCATCCAAAATTGATTTAATGATGTCTTAAAACTCTACATTACATGAAATAAGCAATTTAAAATTTAATTAGATTTTACATATAAGCCCAAAACACTATCTTAGAAATAATCAAACTTAACAAAATTTATTCAATCCAGTGTAGACACTTGACCAGTTTTAGGACGAAAAATAATATCTGGCAAATGTGAATCACATTCAAAATTTTTAATCACACATCTCACCTATCTTTCACATATCCCAAAAAAATATTCTTGGTGGCGAGGTAACATCACCCCTTTTCGAAATTAAACGTCCTTAAAATCTGTTTCTCAATAAATGGATTGTTTCATTCAACGTAGGGCATGTAGTGCCGCCCTGTTGAAACGACAAGTCGTTAGAATATTTCATATCATCAAATATTAAGGTAAATTGTTGAGAACGTTGGAAAATCGATAAATGTGAGATCTTACTCACTGTAGCAATATTTTGAGATTGAATGACTTGAACGATTTTGTACTAAATTTTAACAGCGGGCTCATCAGATCAACGATTTTGTCTACAAAAATAAAGCGAATTTCACGATACGTTGTTTCTAAAGATTCATCACTTTTTAATAAATTTTTGATTATTTTAATTCGATTTGGCAGTGCAATTAAATTCATTTTACTGAATAGTTAACATGTCAACTTGTAAAAAAAAAACTGAACAACTAAGACAGCTAAGACCCTGTGTGATTGACCAAACGTGATTTAAAAGTTTCTTACTGTACTTAGCTAACGCAATTTTTATAGATCCAGAGCAACAATAAATTATGAATATTGAGAAAGTTTACTATCCTACTTAATAAACACATTTTTATTAATCACTTGTTTTTGTTCCGCAGAACAAAAACAAGTGATTAATAAAAATGTGTTTATTAAGTATAAGTGTGTTTCGCCAAGTGCCTACGGCAAATAGCGTAAAAAGTATTTACTATCCTAGTCCGTTACTAACACATGCCACTAGCGCAACAGTAAACAGTGTCATGATAACTAGTCATGACATTTTCAACATTCAGCCCAAAATTTTAAAATTGCTTTTATGTATTTTTACGATATTCTTCTATTGCTTGGCACCCTATCTAACCCGATATTCAGCCCAAAAAATGGCAACACTAAGCGATCACTATCTACAGAGTTTTGTATTGGAGCCGGAAAAATTTCACTATTGCGTCAGTAAAAAAGCGGCACAATACCCTGTCATGCTATTTTTAACGTTCAGCCCCAAATTTTAAAAATTAATTTTATTGTTTTTAAAGTTATCATTTAATTGCTGAAAAGCTTAGAGAACCCTAACCTCAGATGAAGAGAAAAAAGACAAGACCGGAACTTAATTTTCTCTATGTGCTTAACCAGTAATTTTGAGCCCTAAATTTTACTTTTAAAAATGTTTTAAAGATGTTTGTTTGAAGTTTGATAAAATAGTAAATTGGAAGTATCTGGATATAGTCATTTGTATCTCGCCTGGTCATTCACGAGCACTTGGTATTTCTTCAATTCAATAGTATTATATTCGATTCAAGCGACTGCAACCAGATAATTCCAGATAGAATTTTTCTGCAAATATCTCAGTTTTGCAGTCAAACTTCAACCATTTGGTAGTATAAGCTAAGCACTCGTGAAACATCTGGGACACAATATTCAAGTGACTATATTTAGGCAATTCCAAATTTTATTTTATGAAAATTTTTCATTTTTGTATGGTCTAAAATCAAATCTATCTATGGCATACATCAAGTGCTCGTGAATCGTTTGAAAGTCGATACTCAACCGACTAGGATTTGATTTTTGTTTTGCAGTTGTGTAGGATTCAATTTTTAATTTTAAACTTTTTAAAATTTAATTAATATAAAAACTTTAATTTTAAAATTTCAACAGAACTTGTGGTATACGTCATGTGCTCGTGAATTGCCTATTAGCCGAAAATTAGAAAATTTAAATCAAAAAATTTTGAAAAGTAAAACCTCGATATAATGGACTAATTAGAACAAAGGCAATCCGTTATAGCCGATTGTCCGTTATATAAAAATAATATTTTTTTTTAAACTATTATCGCCGATGGATGAGCAGATGCTTTGTCTAGAATTCGACATTTTCGATCGATTATAGCTAGATAGTTAGATAGAATTTTTCTGGAAATATCTCAGTCAGGTGCCCGTGAATTTCCCATGTGAGGCGACATTCAAACTACTATATTCAGAAAACTACACTTAAAATCTATTTTAAATTTTTTTTTTTGAAAACTTGGTCTATTAATTCTAAAAAAAAGCATATAAAAATAAATAAAAGCAACCGTTTAAATTTGTCAACATTTTCACTGATACAAAATGAGGCAGCAATTAAAAATTTCGTTATATAAAACGCGTTCTTGCCTATTTGTGCATATAAATGTTATAAGATAGCCGGCCAACTACGGATATCTGGCATTGGTTTATAAATTTGCAATTACGAAGTAATCAAAGCTTTGTCGAAAATTTGGCGAGGAAACTTTTGCACGCAAGGTTCTAAGCTCATTTTAACATTTTCCGATTTTTTTGAATTTCACGGATAACAATTGATTCTTACGCCACAAAATAAAATCCTTAAAATAACGCTAAGATCAAGTTTATCTAACATTTGCTAACTGAGCTGTAAATAATTAGATACCCACCCGTACTTGCTCCACTAAAGTTTCCAGCAGAACAACCAGCATCCATAAAAATAAATTTTAAAATGCCTACATTTCATACATATATCCTACATATAGCGCTTTGAGCAGTATTTGTTTAATTTGTAAAAAGGACTCCCGCCTGCGAGATGTCTAATATCTTTCGCTTTCCTCCTCTTTGAATGTTCAAAGGTTGCCTAGTCTCGTTTATAAATTACAATATCAGTTAAAATCACAAGTCATACGATTGGAGGTTATATACTGCGCCAGAACAGAATTTTTTTTGCAAAAAAATACCCAGATTTGAATGCTTGTACCTTGGTGAAATAACACTTTTCAAAAAAATAATTTTGCTTCTTATTGCAGGAAGTTTTATCTCCTTTTCGATACTAATCCGTTTTAAGTAAAATTAAAATTGTCTAAAAGGAAAAAAAATATATGCAGCAGTTTGAGACTGTAAATGAACTTGCCCGATTTCATTTCCAAATCCAAATTAGACGTCTTATAGAGAGCTTAGAAACCTTGAAAATGATGCTGTGGAAATTCGTGTATGGCGACTCCTTGTTGAGTTTGGTAATCATTTGAATTTCTCAAACATTGTAAATAAAATCTAACTCATTTTGGAACCCATATTGAACATATTACCCTCCCCCCAGACTTGTGACGAAATTCTGAATATCATCAAAGTCGTTTTAAATTGATAGGTCTGAACTATGATAAAATACTGAAACACTTGAATGGTATTGAGATTTGATAGACCTTACTGGTAAATAAAACGGATATCACAAAAACCGGCCAAAACCTTGATTTGTATTCATGTAAATTGCAAAAATATTGTAAAAAAATTCTCACCTGACTTGGGGAAATATTTGCTTTTGCCGTGCAAAACCCTGCTGGGTAATAATTTGAATTGCAAAAATATTGTAAATCACACCTCACTTTTTTCGGGACCATTTTTGCCCATGCAAGAATTATCACAAATCCATTTGATAGATTGAACATAAAAAGTTGGTGAGATCGATGGCCAAAAAGTTCAACAAACTTTAATTTAACTTTAAGTTTATTTTGATCGCATATATTACGTCACACTGCTAATTGTCAAATAATGTTTGGTAAATGAAATGTACTGTTACGACGGATTAATTACCAATAATGCGTTTGAATTAATAAATATTTTGAGTTTCGAATACGACAAATTTTTGAGATTCTTTATAAAAATATATTTACGCCTAAATGTCATTTTATAGTGTTAGGAATTTTTTATGAATTATTTGATGCCGCGGTAAGCAGATTTCGATATTTATTTGTTCTAATAAATGTTAACAAAGTGATAATGATAAATCTTAGTGATCGATAGTTATTACTGTTCCTCTTATTTCGAGGCCGGTCTCGATTTTTTAACATTTTCTTGGTAAGATCATGATTATAATTTGGTTTTGGTATAGGCAACAAATATCAAACTGTATAACAGTTTAAAAAATCATCTCAATTTATAATATAACAACTTATACCTTGAGTTCCTCCGAAAGTCCTTTGGGGCACCAGAAGCATTGGAGCTGATGCCACTTTCGTAAAAAACTTTCAAAAATTTTCACAGAATTCCACGTAATTTGCGATATGCTGATTTCATTGCCCATCAAACAAATAATAAATATTCGGAAAATTTATCGTTTTAGTTACTATAACCGAAGATGAATCTTGTAGGAATAATTTTGTGTACCGCTGAATATTAAGAAAAATAATAATCAGATTAAGTTCGAAAGTTCGAAGGTATTTGACTTATTTTCAACAAAAATATATATATAAGATACCACCGTGATTTCTTGCACAAACTCAAACACTATATCATCTTAAAGTCAAAGTTTATGCAAAAAGAGAAACAAGAAAATTTCCAAAGCACATACAAACAAATACTACTTCAAATATTTTCTTAAGAAAAATGAAATTTTCATTCTGACATAAATACGAGTTCGAAGCGACAAAAAGAGAATACTTTTACATTGAACTATATAGTACACATAAAATACAATAAAATTAAATAATATTTGTCATAAATCTTAGATACAACATTCGCAAAGACCTAAAAAAATTTATTTAATTTTTGTATCGGATTAATTTAAAAAATTTTAGTAAGCAACATAATCCCATTATAATTAAAAAAAATACAAAAAAAAATCGAAACGGGATCGGATAAAACGTTTCCAGCATATAAATCAATTTTTTTCACGCGTGTGCTAATCACTATGCATCAACATGCGTACGAGTATATGGATATGGGGTGTCGCGCGTAAATTTCCATTAAATTAAAAACATGAAATTAGGTTTTCCAGCAGCGCGGCCTTGTCACAAAATGATCAATTCCCATTACTCGAATAATTCATTTCAACGTGATATACATTGTTTGTGCGGCGGGGAAGAGGGACCGCACCGTATACACAATTTTAATGTTCTTGAATATTCATCCCACGTCAACAGAAAAGATAACAACAAAAGGCATAAAACAACAATGTAACGAACCCGCGACAAATTTCAAAATGAGCATTCCGTATGGTATAAAACACAAATCAACAAATTTCATTTTCTTGCCAAGAAGCGAAAAAATTTAAATTAGATGACAATTTTCTCTATTATATTGCTACTTGCTAGCCGAGTTTGTTGTTTTTGTTGCTTTCGGTTATCGGGCATGAATTTAAATGAAATGAAATGAACACAAAAAAAATGTTTTTTCTGTCTTTTATTTGCTTCTTATACAATTCTGTAATTTGCATATTTCAAGTCATTTTGTCAAAATTAACACCACACAATTATTTTCTTATATACTTTCAGATATCGTTAGTTTATATTTTGATAGTGGTAAATGGCCAAGAATATCAAGATTATCCACAATCAGCCCGACAAGCACCATTACGATTATCAAATTCTGGAAATAGTAATTTAAATGCCGCCCCAACACCGGTAGCAATTTTAAAGCAAATCAATAAACACAATGAAGACGGTTCGTATACCTACGGGTATGAAGGTGCCGATGGTTCATTTAAAATTGAAACAAAATTGGCAACCGGTGAAGTGAAAGGCAAATACGGTTATGTTGATGAAACCGGAAAAGTGCGAATAGTGGAGTATGGCGCAAATAAATACGGTTTCCAGCCATCAGGAGAAGGTATTACGGTAGCCCCACCAACTTTAGTCGATGAGACAACCAATAAAGATCGTCTTCAAGTTGATTACGATGATGAACAATCAGCTCCACAACAACGTCCTTATGCACCACGACCACAATCACGGCCACAACAAACACGTCAACAATATGCACCACCGCCACCACCACCACAACAACAACAACAAAGGTATCAACCACAACAGCAACAATACAACGACTACGATGATCAACCACAACAGCCTGCACCTCAACCAAAATATACAAACGCTCCAGTTCCAGCCCGTGCTCAAATTCCCGGTGCCGTACCAATTGATGTCGTCTATTCGGCACGTCCACGACCAGCCCGCCCCGACCCAGAATATGTACAAAAACAAACATTTTCAGCTGGTCCACTATCGCAGTCACCGATTAGATTCTCAAATCCAGAACCAGTGCAGCATAATTTTGCACCAGCACCACAGCCCGCCTATTCAGCACCACGTCAACAACACCAACAACAATCATCAGGCCGCAGTCCTAGCGTTTTAGATCAATTGGCAAAAGATTTTGCGTTACCTCAAGGCGGTTCGCCCGCATTACACGATATCTCATTTGGTTATTACTAAACTGATTATAATTTATTGAAATTAAATTAAAAATAATAAAAAGTTTTTGTAAAAAAATAAAAAATTAATTTTAAATATTTAAATAACGTTTAGAGAAATATAATTTTTAGAGAGATTTTTTATTTGAGAAAATATACCGTCGTTGTTGTTGTGTCTTGCGTACTGTGCAAACAGATCTACGAGGCCTCACAATATTAACGAAAACAAATCAAGTTCTTCGTGCTGACATATACGCTTATCACTTTGTATCTAATTTCACATGCTTCAGCCTCCAACACGTTTGGCCGATACAATTGAACTATTCCGGAAAATTTTCTAAATAAACCTGCTTCCACAAGTCTACTACAACGCAGTCTAATAACCTTCTGGAACTAGTCTAGAACTTGTTTATATATGTGAAGTTAGGCCAGTATTAAAACCCAAGCAAATTAAATTACCTGATATTCTCTTTCTTGATTCGAAATCCCCTTAATAAACAAAAAGAAATGTTTGAAAAGTTGGTTCATCTCGACAACAACTAACACCATGGTAAAGATAGAAAGTGGTCAATATACAAACACCATTTTCATTAAAGACCTGCGTGCTCGCCTCGCCTGCGTGTTCACTAACAAACACTCACTGGTGGATGAGAATTCGTAAAAATGTCCACTACTGAACGCAGAAGATGACATGGTACGCAATAAACAAGTCAACGGTTTCATTTGTCAACAAAGCATTAAAATGCAAAAAATATAAAAAGGATGGGAAATCTCTGAACACGCTCCAAGATTAGTCACTCACATAGAGAGAAAATATATTCCTCGAAGCCTGAGACGTAGAAGGAAAAACACTACATCTTATTTCACTGAGGGGCTTACGACGATGTTCGAAAATCGCATGGCAGAATAGTGATAGCTGTTTAAACCTCACTAGACCGTCTAAGGTATAATACGAAAGATTTACCACATAGAGGTTAAACTTTCAAAATCAGCATACCGCAATTTTGTTTATGTGGAGCATATGAAATATTACGAATGAGACTTTTGATCTCTTTGACAAGTTAGTACACAACAACAAAACCCTAACAGCCAACACAACATCAGTTATCTACAATAAAAACAAGCACTGGTGTCCATGCAAGTTTTTAGAAAAACGATTAAAGGTTTGGAAAGTGTTTCTCGCGGGAAAACGAACCACACCCGTACCAAGAACTACATAGTCGTAATGTGTCACTATATACTAGAACTTTGCAGAAACTGTGTTAAAGCTACTTAACAATGAATTACGTGCTCAAAGGACGACATCATTAATTACTACAGAAGAATAAAAAGGATGATGGTATAATGACAATAAATGAAGCCGGAGCCATGGACAGTTGAGAAATATGAAGACTACGTGCTTTTATTTATCAATTATCCCTGCTCACAAGCGAGCTTCGTCATTTCAAAGCAAGCTGACAAAGAAAAAAATTATATAAAAAATCACAAACTTATCAATAATGCCACATTTTAATTCGAACGAGCCATTAAGGCGCTGGTAGTAAATAAAATAGAGCAGGAACATTCTACCACTGACAGAATCTGACTATAATATTCCAGCCCATAGATTTACTCCTGGGAGCAGATTATTATGTAGATACCATTCTATCTGATATATTAAGTTTTGAGAATGAAAATTTACATGCCCTGCGGAAACAAACTTTTGAAGAAAAGAAGTGTATATATAATTCAACTGTCAGACTAGGGGATTTGAAAACCATGGCAACATCATAATTTCTACAATTGTTGTACAAAAGTTCTACAAAAGTTATTCTAAAATCTACAAGCACTTAACAAAGTCGAGAGTGGTCTTTGACGCCTTCGCGAAAACAACCATTGGAACATCATTAAATGGCATAATGCACGTCGGACCGATAGAGTCATGAGATGGCGGAAACACAGACTGAATTACCGCAGATATCAAAAAAATGTTTTAGCAAGTATGGGTTTCCGAAAAGGATGCACCTCACTTGTACTGTGACGTAACCCACCAACCGAGAAACTTCAGGAATATCAATTAAAAACAACAACTTATGGAACAGCTGCTGCCACATATTTAGCGGGTAGACATCTGAAACAATTGGCAGCAGATGAAACAAATGCGCATTTCCTTTTGCTAAAAAGGAAAGGATTTCTATGTTGGCGATTTGAAACAAGCACTAGATATTCGAAATCAATTGATTGAAACGCTTCGACATGACGGTTTTTTATAGGGAAATGTTCAAGCAACAACGGAAAACTACTCGCCATTGAAATTCAGACTGAGCACGGATGCGTATAAGATTGAAATTAATCAAACAATCAAAGATTTAGAGCTTTAGCACTGAGTATTATGCTAGAGGACTCTTTTCTATGAACGAAACATGCAAACTAAATATTAAAATTATTTTAGCTTGAGATTCAATTTCGATCTGCACGAAAAAACGAAACATAGTTTAGTTTTCTCGTTCTTTCTTTCATGTTTGAACTAAAAATCGTTTTATCATTATAAATACAGGTAAACCTCGCTTAACGAAGGGGTTCGGTTCCTGCAAATGCTTCGTTAAGCGAGGATTCGTTAATCGAGGTACCAAATTATATGGGTTTATATGAGAAATTGTTAGTTTAGTTCCTGAGTGCAAATTTAATAAAAAAAAGGTTTTCAGTACAAAAATTCAGTTTTATTTAGAATAAAATAAGTAATAAAAATTGCAAAATAAAAAATCCACAGCATCTCATAAAAAACAAAACACTAATGCTTAAATTATTTTTAAAAAAAATTATCGATTGTAAGTTGTTTTTTTTTTTGTAATTTACGTAATCAACACAAAGTGTACTGGTCATCGAAGCCATCGTATTTGATTTGTAAATAACCGGCAATGATGATTTTTCAATATCTTTAAATGCTCTGGGATTTTCGGATCGGCCAATAACAAACGGCTTAAATTTAAAATCCCCGGGTGCATTTGCACCAAACGCAACTGTCAGCCGTTCTTTTGATGTTTTAAATCCAGGAGATGTTTTTTCTTTTCGATGTATAGCTATTCGTATAGCTATTCGTAAAAAATCGTAACAAAAATGAAGTAAAAGAGACGGTTTTTTTATTTTTTTGTTAATTTTTTATTCGTTATTCCGAGGTATGTATTCGTTAAGTGAGTTTTTTGTATCAAAAATTGATATTCGTAGATCCGAGGTTTCGTTAAGCGAGGGTTCGTTAGGCGAGGTTTACCTGTACAAAAAAAATATGTGCAGCTGCAGGTGCAGGTGTTATTTAATTTTACAATTTTATGAAATTAAAATCAATAAAAAACAAAAACCATACCGAATGTAAATTTGTGAATGAAAATTTCGATTATGTGATTGATAATTGTGATTATTGTTGTTGTACAGAAACGTAGGGCAGCAAAATATTAAAAATTTGTTCATTTGTTGTTTTTTAATTGCTTTGTTTTCTTGCTGAAATATAATACATAACATTATTGGAAGATGTGCAATTTGGAACTTTTAAGTACTTAATTAAGTTCCCGACTTACCTACTGATATGTAGCGGACAATGATGTATAGGAGAAGATTTTTGAGTCTAAAAAATAGTGATTAAAAAGTGGTACTTTAAACGTAACTTGGTTTGTGTTTATATGTATTATTTTTTACGTGGAAGATGTACTACATATAGAATTTACGGAATTTTAGTGACATTCTTCCGGATTCACCGTTCAGTATTATTTCGAATGCAGAGTTTGAATTGTTGCACAGTCGTCAAAAATTCGGGATTCTCTTCTCCGTCTAACATATGGTAAAAGGGATAACAGTCTAAATTGAAAAGTATATGGTAAAAGCGATAGGTCCGTTTCAATTATTCTTTTTTGAGCTGGACCACATCATTAGTAGCATCCCGCATTATGGTATCAATGTCATCTTGATCATCTTTAACAAAAAAAATAGTATGAGCGAGGAAACTACATACCATATTGGTTCAAACATTTTGGATCAACTCAGTAACAGCAAAGACTTAGTTCAAATTTTAATCTAGTCTTATCGGACGTATCTAGTAATTCCAGAAAAGATTGCCTTTCGCTTTCAGCTCTCAACCTCTGGATCTATGTATAGAATCGTAGTGGAATTAACAATATCTGACCATTTCGAAATAACATCGGATGTATGAGAGGCGCTCGAGTACGTAATAAGGAAAAGTAGTAGTAAATGTTGGCTTTGCATATTTAATAAGGGAGATCAAATTCTTTGGTACACAGCTATTTGGCCGGAGATCAAATTATATTTAGGGTTGCTTTGCGGCCGAGAAACGATTTTATATGGAAACCAACAAAAATAAAACAAAAATGTTATCAATACCAAAGTACCTACCTACGAGTACTGTCTCAGCCGACGACCACCATTTTAACAACAAGTCTTCCACGTTATATGTATTCAAAATATATTTCGCAGTCGTGCAAACAGTACTTTATACAAAGCAATTATTCGTCGTGTGCTAACTTCCGGATGTAAGGATTGAGACCTTTTATTAAAAACGATTGGGGACATTGAACCGAAGTTCATTCCTTGTATAATTCAGCCATCATAACATAATAATGCATTTTCTTTTAATATGTGGTTTTCATTACTAAAATCTATTGTAAATTCTTCAGGTAATTCATCAACAAGTTCAGTATTTATAAGGCTTGATTTGTAGTCTTCATGGAAGCAGTTCCACTCCAATTCAATCATTTCTCCATCGTCAGCTTTACAATTTGAATATTCGCAATGGAACAGTAGTTTAACCACAACTATGCTCGCAAAATGAACGCCAATCTCAAGGTTACTAGGAGTATAATTATATCCGCCTTTTCCTCGAAGTCTCGAGAAAAAATTTTCTAAACAGTCTTGATTAGTTCTACCATTTAATAAGTATTCGACGCCATAATTTGTATTTAAATATTCTGTAAGCATTAATTGAGATATTATGGTCAGCTGGAATCCTTTAATAAATTTACAATAATATTCGTTTTTGGAAACTATTTCTAAATTTCCCAAAAAACCAAACTATTATTTAAATAGTTATATATTTCATTGCCTAGTCGTAGTGGTTTTTCAAATGGCGATTTTGATGAAAAGTGACGAGAATTTAAACAGTCGAATATATTGTTAAACCGCTCAATAAACTTTGCAGTCGGTACGGCTTTATCCAAGTGAGTACCAAAAATTTCCGAGCAAGTTTGTACCGCAGTGTTAATAGCACAACAAACGGTGTTACTCAACACCTGGGCGGCCAATGAAATATTCATTTTTACGAAAGACTTTGGGGGTTTTCTAGTCAGTTTTGGTAAAATTTTGCAATTTTGTGTTGAATCTAGATCAAACATTTTTGACCAACTGCGGTTATGCCTGCTAATCCAATTTCAGTGTGGGAAATTTGATTATTCACATAAGCGTTTCGAGCCAATTTAATCGGATGTGCTGGGTCATATTGAGCGAAAATCTTTTGATTATTAAAATCAAAATAGTGCTTTTCGGGTGTAATTCCTATAGATGTTTGTAGGTTTGAATGTGAATAGTCCCTTGATCGCAGGTCAACATGACCACATGACCACAAGTTTCTCCTCACAAATTTGTATATTCTGTTTAGTTAAGTCACTCAATTTTACAGCAGTAAATAATCTGTCGATGAGAATATAATTAATGACGTACTAATGAGCAAGATCATTTTTTCTTTCGTAACCTTCATCGCAAAATCCTTTTATTCCATCCATCAAAATGTTATGTGTTAAATCTCGTTTATAGCAATTTCATCGAAACTTAAAACGCAAAGTTTAGACATTGACAGCATGTTTGCGAAAAAGAAATTATGTTGTTGCATTAGAACATCGTTAATACCCGGCGGAATATATTGTATGGGAGACCACTTGTATACAGAAGAAACCGAAAGTAGATTGAGTTTCAAGGCATTTCTTAAAAATTTGTAAGTTGAAGCTTATCTGTAGTATAAGCATTGGGCGAAATTCTTTTCATGCTTTATAATAAATATAGAAATTCTACTTCAGTAATAATTTACTCACGTTTTTAGAGTCCGCATGAATATCAAAGCTGTCGATTACTTCATCGACAATTTCTCGCTTCTTTTTTGCATATTTCACTTTACAAATTTGAAAATTTCGTTTGTACCTATAATTTGCAATTTTTAAAAGAGCAAACTTTTCTGCAAGTTTCTTAAGGGCTAGTTATATAGACAAAAACGAAACGGACTGAAACGAAATGAAACGGAAAGATGAAGCAGGCATGGTTATATAGACGAATTAGTGAAAACGGTTTTGACGTTTTCATATTTGTTTTTAATTTTGTATTATTTGAAGTTTACTTCTCGTGTGTAGTAAAACTAACTCGAAAAATGCATTTTATGTTTGGCAAACTAAATACACTGCGTTTGAATCAAATTAAAATATAAAATATTTTGACAATTTGACATGTGCTTGTAAGGATAACAAAAAAAATCATAACCGATAGTGTATAACCGCAAAGACGAAACGAAAGCAAATTGAATTGAATCAATTCATCCGTTCGTTTTCGTTTCATTTCTTCTACATAACTAGCCTATTATGTTTTCATGCAATCAATCCTTTCGTTTCGTTTCAGTCCGTTTCGTTTTCGATTATATAACTAGCCCATTATAGTTTAGTTAGCAAATGACTAAGTATCCTAGACTTTTTTATACACTTTTCGCATTCTGAATCATTTTTTTCAATAACACAAGATGAACAATTGACTGAATTTATTAATCTTAAAAATTTCTGTCGCTTCGTCTAAATCCATTTTGTCACACTGAGTGGCAACAGAAACTAAAGCACTGTGTACACGGGTAGGGAAGCTTAATTTGACCACTGATATCACTATAATTATTATTTAAATCTAAACAAGGGTGAGGATTTCTTGTCGATTTTTCGTGTCCGATATGCTTCCGAAGAAAATGTTGTTCACAAATAAAATTATTGTGTATTATGACGGGTGTGAAGTATTCCACGGATTCCACTGCTGTGTGTATATATGTGTGTTACACTGCTAAACCAAAATCTAATAAGAAGTATTTAGATTTTATCAGGAAGTTAGAGTAATAAATTCGCAGTTTAAGTATTTATATTAAAAATTATTTTATTCAAAAAATATATTGCACTATAAATTTAAAAGAATTAAAAATGATAAAAATTAAATTTTCTAAAAATCAATAACAATGCTTAAAAATTTGAACCGAAATTAAACATTGCGTAAGATTTACTTCTCAAAAATCTATGAAAACGGCTTGTAGCTAAAAAACAGGCCGAGGTACCTATCCAGTTTTCCTGAAAGGTAATGTAGTGATCTATGCCCAGCATCAATAAAACCTGAATTACCATCTCTGGGGATGGCTGATAATCGTAGAGCTCATTTCTATGACGGTTATACTATTGATCCATTATTATTTATTTATTTATTTATTTTGTTTACAATAATTTTAACAACTGCAAACCCCATTTTGAGCTTATAAGCACATTTAATAAGAGAAATGCAGTTGCTGTCAAACTTCAGAGTTTTGATTTTTGCCTTGCATTTTCTTAATTTTCGTGTACTTCTAGTCTTCTAGTCTCATATGTTATCGTGGCTGACACATTTTTTCGTAAGCATCAATTTACCCCATTAATGCTTTCCATTCCTGGTAGTCTAGTTCCGTAAAGATAGGGCTTGGTTGGGACGAACCCATTTCAGAAGAACCGGCGGAACAATGGGTTAGGTACATCAACAAATTAGTCTTGATCGACGATCTTAAAATCACAAAATGGACAGAATTTACAAAGGTTCACGGAATAGTGCCCACGAATCTGAAAGTAACGTTACCAGAATTTGAGCTAAATCAATTTTTTTTAATAGCTAGATTGCGCCGAGGAGTTAAGCAAGCATTAGAAATACAAAAGGCCGCCACTGGTGCATGGCCTGATTCCAAATCATACATTGCAAATAGAGTGTCGGAAATCAAGAATAGGACTGAACCACTTCAATAGCATCGCATCAAATCAAGTGATAATCCAAACACTCAATCAACAGGCGAATTGAGAATGATCCCTTCCGATCAACAAAAATCAATTAAAGTAAATGTCAACTTAGCCACCAAAAATAAATAGCCAGATAACAGAATCATGTACTTAATTCATAAAATATCTAGTTTTGTAAAGCTGAAGAAAATTGTTAATATGTATATATAGTAACCAACTTCAACAAAAGCTGCAAAAAAGAAAAATCGATAATCATTTTGATTGATTTTTGATGATAAAACTTAAGCAATTACAACTATGCCCATTCTTAGATGAACAAGAAATTTTGCAAGTAGGTGCGGAAGCCTTCAAAAATCATTATTAAATTATTCTGAAAAGCATCCAACAATCAGCTCAGTAAAACATTATTAAACCATGCACATAAGAAAACGGGAAATGGAGGAGTCCTACTTATATATATCACACATATACGTAAGAGATATTGGATCATAAACGCAAAAGTCGTAAGCAAAGCAATCATTTCTAAATGTGTACTAGCAACTGAATAAAGCAAGGGTGTAATTAATTGATGGAAAACTTACCTTCTCCACGGGTGTAACCATCTAGGCCGTTCACTCACACCGGAGTTTATTATGCTGGCCCTTTGCAAATGAAAATAAGTAAAGGTGAAGGAAACAAAACATTCAAGGGTTATACATGGCGAGATAGCTACAGAATTCAATACAGAAAAATTCAGAGCTGCCTTTAAAAGACAAAAGGCTGCAGTACAGCTAAAGGCGGCAGTAGCTGGTTTCAAGAACAATGTGATCGCTCAAATAACTGTAAATGATATAACCAATGTGGAAGCCCGATGATATAACCAATGTGGAGGTCATCATAACAGGACACTTTATACCAGGCTAATCATTAACCGCAGCTCGCGATATGTGTAGGGGCAATCCGCCTGCTTTTGTATAATTTATATTGGAAGCGGCCTTGCGATTCTTCCCTGTTGTATTTTGTGGATCGAGATAAGTCAAAACACTTTGTTTTATAAATTTTTAATTTTATTTTTATATTTTTTTTATAATTATATTTAACTCGATGAAGCGCACAACAATGAATGAATTACTAAACAATTTTTTACTATTCGACCATTTGTCATAAATGTCATGTTGGTGCGCAATTTTTATCAAATTGCGAACACATCCCAAGTACAAAATAAATGTACGCAACCAAATTCTTTAGTACGTTTTTGGTTTAAGATGTTTGGACAAATGTGACGTTTCGTCAAAATTTTAGAATGTTTACATTATTTTGATAAAGTAAGTATAAATTATATAAACTAATACAAATGCAAAGACAATTGGTAAGTTAATTTTGAGACATTTAAATACATTTTTACTCTTATTTCTATTCTTTTAGTTTACGCCAATTTTTGGTTTTTTGATGTATTATAGGGAGACACAGCAGGATGCAGGTAAGTACTTTCTTTTGTACATAATATGAAACACTCGAGTATAAATATTCACAAATCTCCAAGATGGTAGGTGCTAGAAAAAAACAAGCAAGACTTCTGGAAAAGATGAATAACTTTATGGAGAGTATAACAACGGTCAACGTGGTCACAGATAAAACCACAAAAATGTTGGCGTCTTGTTCTTTTCATAGAGAAAAATTTACCTCCTTTGAAATTGGTGCGAATCGTTTAAACTTTGTCACGGACACGGATTAGATCAAAGTGGAGTGAAAAATTATAACATCAGACAAGTTATATTCAAATAGAACACTGATTCACACTAAACTGAAATAAAAATCTCTTACTTCGTAATAATGGAACAAAATTAATGTGTTAAACGCATTAGGCGTCACCACTTTGTGGGCATTTTCATGAACGAGTTATTCGGTGTACTCGATCAACGAACTGGCAATGCTTACAAAAAGAGCATTTATTAGTAAAACTCTAACCAACAATAACAACAGAAGCTTCGTTAACAGCATGGTCCTTCGAGCCGGTTTTTGCTTCGATTGCAAATCAGTTTTGAATTAACAAGCACGCGGTTGATCAGCAATCAGTTCAATTCCAGAGGCGTTATCAGCCACAATTAGTAGCCATTTTTATAATACGTCTTTTAATTAACAGTGAAAATTCTAAAATCAAGTTGTTTAATTTACAAGGTCATCCAGAAGAAGGGTCAGAGCTACTACAAAGCAATTACTGATCTGAATACGTTAATTCGCTAAAATTCTACGTGTACAGAACTAGATGCTTCATTAAATATGACTCACACAGGTGGCCAGGCCGAAGTTATATTGCCGAAATTAAACATACCGATACTCCGGAGAGTACACCGAATGTCCATAATTCGACGACCTGTACTGCTCAACAATGTATGAGTCAACCTATGAGTCAACCTCAGGGGTCATTTACGCAAACAAGATATAGCCGCAAGAACTGCTTTTAATATTAAAATGCTAATGGATACGTGTGATAAAGTTATTCGAAATCGCAATGGACAAAAAAAACTATCGACTCAACAAACATGCCAAGCATCAATATTGATGCCAACAAAATCACGTATTTTCATGTCAGCTCATCAAGTTCACTATCTCAAACAATTTACCTACTAGTATCATTGGTATTGTTGATTCACATAGTCAACCAAAAACATTCAGGGTCCTTTAGATTCAGAGGCTCTTTAGGGTCCCATAGTGGGCTTCATCACGGAAGCAAGCATACAGCGTTTGAATTTGAAGAGGAGAAACGCTCACTTATCCATTTGCGGATTACGAGAATGTAAAGAAGGATTTACAAAAGGAATGTAACCGGTAGAGTAAGAGTTGATAGCGGCACAGAACTTCTCATCGATGCATTTATCCTGCAAAAGATCACCAATTCAGAGTAGCAGCCAGAATAGCGGATCCCAAGCAGATTATTTCTTTGGATTCCTACTTTTTTGGGCTCATACTTCAGAGAACTGTATTTGGTTGGATTGCCTCCGGCAGACCCAATTCATTATACGAAAGCAGTTTCATTGTGCGTCTCTGCAAACTGAAATTCATTTCTTGATATTGACCGTACATTAAGACGGTTTTGGAAGATCGAGTCAATTGTCAGCACCACCAAATTACTATCTCCCGAGGAACAGTTCTGTGAAGATAATTTTCAAAAAGCATTACTAAAAACAAATGACGGCAGATTTATAATGAACCTACCATTCAAAAAATTTCCAAACTCGCTTGGTAATTCTTTGAGTAGCGCAGTTCGAAGATTGAGAAGCATATGTGGAGCGTTGATTTATCAGTGGTCCAGAATTCAAGGATTTTTACCATAAATTCATGCTGGAATACCATGAACTTAAACATATGGAGGAAGTCCCGCAAAAGGAGTTAAATGACTTAGGTTTTTATTTACCAAATTATGGTGTTTCCCGCAAATCCAATATAGCACGACTAAATTAAGGGTCGGTTTTACTAGTACAGGCGATAATATTAAGATTCCGAGAACATAATATTGTTTTCTCAGCGCATGTGGAGAAAAAGGTATCGCCAAGTACGGGTTTCGAAACGGGCTCTTGACGGTAACCTAATTGTTCAAGAAAACCAAAGTATATTACCGCGCTTGCACCTAAAAGCATCCAACGAGACATTTACATATGTGGATGACACTTTTCATACTACATACAATTCACAAAGGATGACAAAACTCATGACCCCAAAGAAATCGATGATGCAACCAATGAAAACAAGAAATCAGTAATGATATTAGGCATGAATAGAATCCATCCATGGACGTGCTCACATCTTCCTCGGATATTCATTGTGTTAACCAAAAGGACAGTTTTGTCTTAAGCAAGCCGTCTATTTGATCCGATTGGTTGGTTAGCTGCGGTATTCGTATCAGTGAAAACTTTTATCCAACAGTTGTGGGCAACTAATTTAGAGGGGGATGAATCATTGCAAACCAAACCATGCAACATTGTCACGGTTAGAGTTTTGTGACGCTCTTTTATTAACTAATCTTTTCAATCTCGTGAAAAGTGAAACACAATGGTAATCACTGTAGTTCACTGTTGGACGGATTCAAGAATTTGTCTAAATTGGCTTGTAGGTCATCTCAGACGGTGGAAAACTTTGGAACCACAAATTCTAGGTGGCTCCATCGTGTAATAATTACGGTCGCTATATACAACAAATATTAATACAAATGGAATATTTGTTAACACTAACAAGGCTATCTCGGCTTGCAAAATGTATTTGTGGTAAATTTGTCAGCACTCGCTCTAGTGAAACAAAAGTTTTCATATATTGTAAATTCCTGCTTACATGTGAGCATGGGGAACGTGTAAAATGGCAAAGTGATTGATCTCCGAAGTAAAGGAACTCGGTATATGAAATGTTGAAATTTAACAATATTCCGTCTTTCTGGTATTTCTTCCACTAGTAACCAATACTCTCGATTATTTTCCGAATACCTTAGGTCATACTGAGACTATATGGAAATTTAAGGAAAATTCTTGGACTAGAATTTTCACTAGATTTATTTTATTTTCTGCGGCTTCTAGCCTATACGTTATTTTCAGTTAGGTTTCACTAACCCCCCGATTCTAAAGTACAGTCACAGACGTATTTTAGTCTTAGCGAAAACTTTTGTCTTAACGAAGACTAGATACTTTAAATTCGTATTCTGCACTTAGTCTTATCTGTCAGTAGTCTTAAAAAATTGTCTTCGTTAATATCAGCGAAATAGGTGGTCTTAGGAATCATAGTTTTGACATTTAAACAAAAACAATAATTATATGTATTTCACTATAAAAACCTGAAAAATTATTCTAAATACAATATTATGAACTCTTTCAGCATATATATAACATAAATTTGAGTTTTTTTAAACAATTTCGAATTGAACTGTCGCTTTTCGTTCATAAATATGGTAAAAATTTGGTTTCGACAGCTCTACAAAAGTCTTTGGAGAGTTTCTAATATATTATTTAAGACTACTGTCTTCAGAATTTCAATGAAGACTTTAGTCTTAAAAAATAAAGTCTTAACAAGAAAGTCTTAGCTAAGATAGTCTTAGTAGTCTTACCGTCAGAATCGGGGGGTAAGACTACTATGAGAAAAACAACCGATAGCATTGGTTACTACAGGAGTTTTTTGAGATATTGGCCAAAAACTGAAAATAACTAATTTGGCCGCAGAAAATCAAAAAATTTGGTGAAAATTCTAGACCATGAATTTTCTCCAAATTTTTCATATAGTCTCATTTTGATCTAAGCTACTAGAAAAAAAAACTGAAGGAATTGGATACTACGGGAAGTTTTTGAGATATTGGCCAAAACTGAAAATAACTTATATGGCCGCAGAAATCAAAAAATTCTAGTGAAAATTCTAGTCCATCAATTTTCCTTAAATTTCCGAAATGGTCTCTGTATGACCTAATGTATTAGAAAAACAACCGAAACTTTTGGTTACTAGTGGAAGAAATACCGGAAAGACGGAATGGAATATTGTTAAATTTCAACATTTCATATATCGAGTTCCTTTACTTCGGAGATCAATCAATTTGCCATTTTAAGGATTACTTTTAATATTTTATTCCGCGGAGATGTTTTATTTAATGAAAAAATGAATACATAATGAATGAAAAATTTTCGCAGATAATTACATTACAAAATTAGTTCTCTTTAGCGATAGTGCTGATACTTGTGGCGAGTAGCGTAAACTCTTATTCTCCGCTGTCAAAATGCCGCTATTTTAAACAGCATCTATAGGTACAAGAACTAGTGGTATCTATCTAAACCGAGAAGAAATATTCTTTGCTGTTCATATAGGATTTATAAACACGAACACTAAAATTTATTCAAATGCCAAAACGCAACATTCAAGTCTGTTAATTCGTCGATGAACGTAGAATTATTCGTGTAGGGGGAGGTTAGATGATATAGCCTGGGTTCATTTTCCATAAAGGATACGGTCGTTTTGCATGCGAAGTCAGGAATTGCAGTAGCATTTCTTGAAGAAATACACATAGACAATAAGCACACGCAGGAGTTTCACCAACTTTATCAATTGTAAGACCACAAGTATAAATCCCAAGAGGCAAAAACAAAATATTAACAAATGCGTACTTTGTACGAGGTTTAAGCTCAAATGCAAGCTCCGCTGATGGGGAGCGTAGCACGATACCAGAGTAGAGCTTACGTCTATTTTTGAAGATCGGTGTTGATTATGCCGGACCAGTCCTAATTCACTTAATTAAAAGACGTGAACAAAAAACTAAAAAAAACAAATCAGCGTCTGTTCTCCAGTTTAATTGCGGCTGAAGCGGGCGTCTGTCTTGTATCAAGCGGCTCGCTATATAAATGTGTTCAAGGTAGGGCTGGATGCCTTAAGATTCTTACCAGTACGTGACCCATACACGTAACAAGCGGGTTGAGCGGCAGGCCAACAACCTGCCCTCATAAAAACTATCAAGTTATGAACCCTAATCAAAGGCCTCGGATAACCATATCGGATTCATCACAAAATCGACCACGGAAATTGTACAGGGACAACGCTTTAAAAATGGGAACATGGAACGTGCTGAGCCTCTTAAGACCTGGGGATCTCCAGAACCTTTCAAACCAAGCAAAAAGTTACGCATTAGACGTACTTGCACTAGAAGAGCTGGTCTGGGAGTGGGATCCATGACACCACCAATGGTTACACTCTTCTTTACAGCGGCCATCAGAACGAAAGAGAATTTGGAGTTGGCTTCCTCATCCATCGGCGCGTGAAGCATCATATCATCGATTTCCGCCCTATCAACATGCGGATATGCACAGTCAGACTTCGCACTAAGAAATTTAACATCACGATCGTTAATGTACATGCACTCACCGAAGATAAATCTGATGACATCAAAGATCTTTTCTTTGTCGAGCTGGAGGAAGTCTTTAATAACATACCACACCACGACATTAAAATCATCGTGGGCGACTTTAATGCAAAAATCGGTAGGAGTGCAGTCCTAACAGCCTGCACCTAACTAGTAACAACAACGACCAACGCGTCACCGACCTGGCAATAATGTACAACTTAGTTGTATCAAGTACGTTTTTTCCACATAAGAGAATCCAAAAAGTAACGTGGAGATCGAATGATGGAAGAACGGAAAACCAAATCGATTACGTCATGGTGTCTAAGAGACACTCTACCAGCATATCTGACGTCAGATCTTACAGAGGTGCAGATATGGACAGCGATCATGTGCTTGTCATATTTATATATAAGTGAAAACTATCATCTACGTTCAACAGACAAGCACAAAAACCGTTCGATGGAATGTCGATGCTCTAAAATACCAAGCGTCACTGCAGAGTTACCAATCAGCTGTCACTAACTATTTAGAGCGGCCCAGCAACAACGAAGAAGCTCCCTCTAACATCGAGGAGCAGTGGCACGCTATACAGTCGGCCATAACCACCGTGGCGCAACACACTATCGGAAGAAGACCTCCGAGATCCCGCAATGATTGGTTCTGATCATCGAACTCGAATGCCGCCTGGTCGTCGAAAATAAACGAAAGCTTCGTGAAAAATAGTTGGCTCGCAACACTAGAAGCACTCAAGCAGAATATATACGCGCTAGGAAGGCCACGATTGAATTCCTCCGACAAAAAAAACGTGAACATATGAAATCATGCATTGAAAACATCAGCTTCCAAGCGGAAATAGGAAACTCAAGGGACTGTTTTGCCAATGCAAGGAATCTTACTAAAGACTTCCACCCAAGAAGTACAACCATCAAAGACGGAAATGGAGAGTTGAGAACAAACGTGGCTGATGTTCTCTCAGTATGGCAAACCTACTTTCAAAATCTACTAAACCGGAACGACGATGTGGCCCTCATTAGAGCAATAGCTCCTCCAGGTGAAGCGGTCCTTGTCGAATATCCCACAGTAGAGGAAGTAGACGCAGCTATTATACGATTGAAAAATGGAAAGGCACCCGGTCTCGATGGAATCCCCGCAGAATTGATTAAACTCGAAGGTGCTACTCTTGCAAAAAGTCTATACGATCTCATCGTATCTATTTGGGACCAAGAAGAGCTGCCTGAAAATTGGAAGACCGCACTCATATGTCCGTTGCAAAACAGGCGACCGTCTTAAATGTGAAAAAACACGCCAAAAACATCATTGGCGACTATCAATGTGGCTTTCGTACCAACCGATTGACCACTGACCAATGGTTTACCATGAGGATGATCTTGGAAAAATGTTGGGAGTACAACATAACCATTCATCAACTATATATAGACTTCCGGCAGACATATGCCAGTATAAACCGCGACAACATTTTGGCCGCGCTCATATGCCTAGGTATTCCAGAGAAACTTGTTTCTCTGTGAAAATTAACAACATCTGGATCTGTATGTAGAATTGTAATTGAAGGAACTGTATCAGACTCCTTTCAAATAACATCTGGTGTTCGACAGGGAGATGCACTCGCGCCTGTGCTGTTCAATTTGGCGCTTGAGTACGAAGTGAGGAAAAGCAACATCGAAACTTCGCGCTGTATATTCAATAAATCAGGCCAAATTCTTGGATATGCAGATGATTTCGTGCTTCTTGGCCGAAGACCTAGCGACATCAAGGACAGTTTCATCCCGATCAATCGCTTCGCAAGTAGACTTGGTTTGGAGGTGAACAGTACCAAAATAAAATTTTTAACAACACCCAATAACATCTCTATGACAAATCTCGAAATTGGCGACCATAACTTTGATAGCGTCGAAAAGTTTAAATACCTCGGGTCACTTATAACCTCCTTGAATGATATGCAGGCAGAAATAAAAACCCGAATCGCTGCCGGACAACGAGTGTTGTACGCCCAATCAAGATTATTGCGTTCGAAACATCTATCGCAGTCGTGCAAGCTCGCACTTTATAAAGCACTAATAAGACCTGTGCTGACTTTCGGAAGCGAGAGCTGGACCATGACCTCTAACGACTATAGATTATTATCTACCTTCGAAAGGAAGGTTATCCGTTCAATTTTTGGTCCTCTTAAAGTTGCGAACAATGAATATCGGATTCGCAAGAACCACGAAATAAAGCAACTTCTCGGAGGTAGCGATATTATCGGCTTCATCAAATCTAATCGAGTTAGATGGCTCGGAAACGTTGCAAGGTCTCCACAACAACGAATGATTTACAAAGTGTTCCATCAACACCCAGCCGGTGTACGTCGCAGAGGAAGACTGCGCTGGCGTGACGACGTCGAACAAGACCTACTCGCATTAGGATGTCGAAATTGGAGGACGAGAGCGATGGACCGAGACAGATGTAGGACCATAGTGCGTGCGGCAAAATCCCTTCATGGGATGTAAATGCTAGAGAGAGAGAGAGAACAAAAAACTTCGTAGAATTTGCCAACCAATTTATGACGATAATGGGTCGAACTTTGTTGGAGCGAGACAATCAATTAAGGTCAGAATTTTATAAATTAATAAACGGTTCAAATAATATTTCCAATTATTCTTTCAGGCAACGAATTTCCTAGAAGTTTATTCCACCCAGTGCACCACACTTTCGAGGAATATGGGAGGCTTACATTAAGTCAACAAAATATCGACTAATTGGAAAAACGATTCTGACCATCGAAGAAATGTATACACTGTTGGCAGCTAATAAAATTTTCATCACTCATCTAAAACCAATACATTTACCACGCTGGCAAACGGTCCAACAAATTTCACACCATTTTTGGAAACAATCGCACGTTTAATACTTGACGTCACTTCAAGTGACAAAACATTCAAGGTTCGATTAAAGTTAACGAAGGATGGACATTTAACACCAAACCAATAGCCATGAATGGAAAGGTCATAAAATCTCATCCAGGGTCTGACATAATAGGTCCTTAAGAGCCTGAATATATGTTGACACCTCAAGAGTCCATATTCCATTTGATAAAATATGTCCTGTGCTGACACATTTTTAATCGTGTTCCCTTACTGTTAAACCCCAACTTGCTAGCTGTCTAAATATAAACAGCGATTTAGGTTAGAATCATTTGTTGGAATACTGCCTATAGGGTATACAAATAATTGTTCTGGCATTTAATCAGAAAGGAGGTTCATATGCCTACATTTATTATACAACTCAACAAAATAATAATTGTTAGTAATTTGATTGTGTGATTCTTATGAGATCGATTCAACATCTATAACAATTGAACAATAAACAATTACGAATGTCGTCATTAAAACTATTTATACCAAAAAGTCATACATGCAAGACAATGAACTGAAACTTAATTACATCCTCAATAAAAGAATCTTCTTCAATTACCATTGTGCTGTGTTTATTATCGTACAGATGTAACAACATTCCAAACAATTCAATTACCTTCCGATTTACTAACAACCCATTGTAATCTCATCAAATATTCAATAGTTTTAGTTTATTTTTATGTTTATCTATGTAGAACCTCGTCATGTTCTAACAATGAAATTCGATCAAAGATTTTTAGGTTAACAATTTTTTGCTGCTATGTGCGCTTATATTTTGGATTTTTCCCATCACATATCCCATAAACATATTATCGAAATGTTCCAAATATCCGTACATCCATGTACGTACACCACTCTACGGGTATATGTATAGACAAATTTCGGTTAACGACCGACCGTTGAAAGTGAATTACTAGCTGTTAACCGACTACACACACCCATAGTAGAAAATATAAAACATGGATTTTATGGTACTTTTGTTGTATTCGTATATGTGTGTGTGTGTTCCAATGAAAAAAATTGTAGGTTTCGCCCTTGTCAAAAACACTGTCAAATCCTTAGTAATTTTATAGGATCATCACCCTCAATTTCGTTCTGTATATGAAATCAACTTTCCAATATAATTTTCATTTATATATTTTTTTTAACATTGATTGGATTCGTTTCTTATGGCTTCGATTGATACACTACGAGTACAATATCGTCCATAATAATATCGTATGTGCGATATATTTACTTGTATACATTAAATATCATGTGCCAGTTAAGTAATGTGAAAGGTTAAATTGATTGTTGAAGTGTAGAAATGCATCGTGATGTAAGAGGACACCGCATCGGTAAAGAGCAAACACAAACTAATAATAATAATTAGTGTCAAGTGGATGCCAATATTTATATTATGAGCCTAGAATTTAACAGCTTTTTAAAGGTATATAAACCGTCCAGCTTTATAAATAGACTCGAGCCAAATCTCGTGTAGGTGGAATAATATACAACGAATTATTTGCCACATTTATAAACGTCCACATTAAATATACATTGAATGCCGTAAATTTTGTATGTTTGAGCATTTTAATTATATTTTTGGTGCTATGGGACGGATGAGCTGTAATAAAATGCATAATGAGATTTAAAATTTAATTTTCTTTAATTATTTTACTTGTCAACCAGAATTATGAGAATCATAATAATTTTAACAATTTTGAATTATGCTTGTATATACTGAAATTGTTTAGGGGAGGATTGGCGCATTTTAGTTGTTTAGCGAAGAAAATATAAAAAATTAACGATTTTCTGGAAATTATTTTAATCAAAAGTCAAAATTATGTACGTCATTATCCAATCATCAGCAAGTGTTATTGAAATGCGAATTTAATTTCAAATCTCTCCTTCTCCAATTTTCCACCGGCTAAAAAAAATAGTTTAAAGGAAAACATAAGGAAAGAATTTTATCTACCGTGAGTTTTATTTACCGAATTGTATATACCAAATTACAACATACCCATAGTCTACAAGTGAAATGAACAATTTGGCAATGTCGACCCTTCATATACCAGGTCATGGATAACTTGCTCTCCATAAACATTTCCACTCGAACTCTGTTTGATGGTCAACTGCGAAACTTCCACTATTTTTAACTTGTCGAGCCTCATTAATATAAGGTGTCCCCTAAGAGCGCCGGATTTAATTTTAAAGAAAAACACATTTATTTTTTAATTAAGCAAACATTTTTATTTCAACGTAAAAAAAATAGTTCCGATTAAACGTGAAGTAAAACATCAGGCAAATGGCCACCACGAAACCTCTGGCACAGGGTTATTCTTTTGTTGAAATTTTCAATTACGTTTTCGCATAAATGTAGCTGTATTTCACCAATACCATGCCGTATTTCATCTTTAAGATGTTCAACTGTTTCAGGCTTATTCGCATACACTTTCTGCTTCACATAGCCTCAAAGAAAAAAGTCCATCGATGTTAGATCACACGATCTTGGTGGCCGATGTTGATCGCTAAATCGAGAAATGACACGGCCTGGAAACTTAGTCTGCAGTAACACCATTGCTTCACGTGCTGTGTGGCGAGTCACAAGAACTCCGTTAATATTTCGCTGAAAATAATCCGTTAATATTTCGTTCGAAAAATCCGCATTAAATTGATGGCCATTTTTGTAATGTGTTTTTACAATAATTAAACGTTGTTGGTTTGAATACTTCTCCATATTCCTAAATCGCGTGGCCTGTACGTGACAAATGTCAAAAAAATTCACCCTACAACTCGTATTAACAAAATGGCGGCAAATTTAAATCCGACGCTCTTGTTGGGACACCCTATATAATAATGACAAGATTAACATCGGCGCAAGGAGTCTAATCAAATATCGAGTAAACATGTGATTAATATCAAGAAGAACGACGTTGTCATTATAGAAATCGGGGTCCTTTTTCCATTTTGAAAACAAACACGAAAAAGTAAACACATTCATAATTTTTTCTCTGAAAGTTAGTTCCCCATCGAAAATGTGTGATGGAACAACATATACCCCCCCCTCCCCCCCCTCATACCTTTTAGTAATAACCACTCAAAATGCATGATTTCATCAATTACTGATTGTGGACATTACTTCTAAATTCGATAGGTGCGCAATTTCATAATGTTCCAGAAAGTAATGGGTGCCTAAATTCCACAGGCGAGTGAGTGTAAATTATCTGCATCTCCTAATGCGGTTACACAAGTATTCTCAGTGGGGTATGAATAGCCGCCACAATGCTCAAGGAAACTGTCCTCGTTCGGGCATTTGATTTCATTGTTGAAATATCTCATTGACATTGCGGGAAAAATTTACTAGAATAAAAACCAACATTGGTTGCTAACTCTTTCCGTTTGCTATGACCTTATATATCAAA